>WBMW01003688.1:1023117-1166983 GCA_013396635.1 Penelope pileata | reverse complement strand
CCGCCGCCCGGCGCCGCGGGTCCCTACCGGGAGGAACGGGGCCGGCGCTCGGCCTGGAGCCCCCCGGCGCCCCCCCCCGCGGCCGGGCGCCGTGGTACGGCCCAGCCGCCTGCTGCGGAGACGAGGGGCCGGGCCGAAGGGCTGAGCTGGGGGGTGTTAAAAAAGAAGGGAAAAACGAAACAGAGGAGAAATAACAGCCCCGAAGCGTGCGGCGTGCCGCCTGCCGGGCTCGGGGGCTTTGCCTTGCTGGAAGGGCAAAAGCAGATGTGGCAGAGGCACGGCTGGCAGAGAGGGGGTCCAGAGCAAAGGGCAGTGTTCTGAACCAACACGGGACCAAGGGACAGCCCCACGGGCCCAGGGAATCCCGTGTGCGCTGCTGAAGCCCGCACCGGGCTGAGAGAAAGGGCGAAAAAAAGGCGACATCCCAACGAGTTATGCAATTTGTGCTGGGCTCCAGCGCTGCCCTCGGCGTGCCAGACTCGCTCGGAAAGCAGCAATACCTGTCCTTTGCTCTGGGTGTTCCCTGGCACGGGCAGAAGCAGCACTCCGGCAGCCCGGTGCAGCCCGTCATTAGGCAGCAGGCAGGAGCACTGCCTCGGGTCCCTGCAGCCCTGCCAGCAGGCGAGCCTAGGCCCTCCGCTGTGCCTGCTGTACAGCACAAGGCTGTGTCCAAGTGCATTTTTCAGAATGCGTCTTCCTCAGGGCTTAATCACAGCGTTTTAAGTCACGGACAATAATAATGCCCAGAGCCTGACATCTTCAGACAAAGCACGTACTGAANCGCCGTCCCTCGACTGGGCGGCCATCGCGAAGCTCACGCCGCCGCCGCGCCCGCCGCCTCCATGGGGCCCTGCCCGCAGCCCCCCGCGGCCGCGCTACGCCGCCGCCCGGCACCTCCTCATCGCCCGCTCTGCCCCGCTCTGCCCGGGTTGGGTTACGCTCATGTTGAGCGACATCCGGGCCCTCCTCCGGCTCGCCGCATNAGAGGCACGGCTGGCAGAGAGGGGTTCCAGAGCAAAGGGCAGTGTTCTGAACCAACACGGGACCAAGGGACAGCCCCACGGGCCCAGGGAATCCCGTGTGCGCTGCTGAAGCCCGCACCGGGCTGAGAGAAAGGGCGAAAAAAAGGCGACATCCCAACGAGTTATGCAATTTGTGCTGGGCTCCAGCGCTGCCCTCGGCGTGCCAGACTCGCTCGGAAAGCAGCAATACCTGTCCTTTGCTCTGGGTGTTCCCTGGCACGGGCAGAAGCAGCACTCCGGCAGCCCGGTGCAGCCCGTCATTAGGCAGCAGGCAGGAGCACTGCCTCGGGTCCCTGCAGCCCTGCCAGCAGGCGAGCCTAGGCCCTCCGCTGTGCCTGCTGTACAGCACAAGGCTGTGTCCAAGTGCATTTTTCAGAATGCGTCTTCCTCAGGGCTTAATCACAGCGTTTTAAGTCACGGACAATAATAATGCCCAGAGCCTGACATCTTCAGACAAAGCACGTACTGAACTGCCGCTACAAAGTTCTTGCTCAATACAACAAAAAGCACTGAGAACTCAACACGCTGCTACTGGCACCAGAGCTGCGTATCCAGCCAATGCTGGGGGGGTTCCAAACAGGAGAAAGATTCTACTTGCCCTAGAGAGCTATACATGTGATTATTTTCCACAATTTTTGCTAAAGAGATTAGTAAATGGGAAAAAGGCGTGGGACACGTACTTACTTAAGAGGGTCTACTTATTGTTGAGTAAAGTAATTAAGAATTCATTTAATTGCCTTCATGCAAGCAACAGCAGCACCCTCCTTTCAGCAAGCGGGGTTTCACTGCTACATTCCATGCTGGCTGCAAGTCGGAACCATTTTCTGCATCTAACAGGATGTTTGCTGCTACAAAATAGCAAAACCTTCCCACTGCACAGCCCTAGGTGCATGCACAAAGTAGCAAGCGCTCCGTGCCAGCCCTGCAGAAATCCCCTGCTGTGGTGATGGCCAGGGTCTCTCTCACTCAAATCCATGCACTTCAGCTGCTCCCCCCACAAAGGGAATGCTGAGCACTCCATGCTCCCAAAGTGGTTACGGAAACATCGCGACTGCCCATATATCAGACCTTCAGCCTAACTAGGAAGGAATTTGGACCAGGGCTCGCGGTTCAAGCTGCATTGCCAGATGTTTAACACAAGCCAGGTGACACAGCTTTTAAGAAATTTGTGAAAAGAAAATCATTGAATAAAAGGGTCTTTTTCCTTCCTGGGCAACCAAGTTCATATTTTCTGAAGACATACCTGGATGCTTCAGCCCAGAACGAAGAGTCTGAAAGCACAGTATAGATAGTATAGATATCTCAGGCCGTTTGCCTGCACTTAAGACTGGAACCCACTCTTTTTCCAAGAAATTTTTGAAAATTGTATACTGACAGGCTTCTTCCTTGTCTTCAGTACCAAACAAAGCTTTTGTCTGTCTGTGCTGCATAGATACTCTGCTTAAGAAGTTTTAAGAAACATCATTTGTCAAACTACAGGCAGAGCTGCTGTCTGTTTTAAGGCCCTCTTCAGCTCTTCATAGGGGTTTTCTTAATGCAAGTAGTGCAGACTGAACATTTTCATAAAGGTTTTCTCCCTGAAGATGGAATAAAATTCATTTTGGCCCCCTGCCTGTCAGTGTGCAAGAGACGTTTGGATGATGCCCTCAGTAACACTCCTTAACTTTTGGTGAGCACCGAAGAGGTCAGGCACCTGGACTCGATGATCTTTGAACGCCTCTTCCAACTGAACTACTCTGTTGGACATGACAACAGATGATGAAAAAAGTATATACTCTTGCTACAACAGCTAAGCTTTTTTTCCAGGAAAAATCACCAAGAACAATATGCTTTGTTTGCATGAAAAGTTTCTAGCAGTTTTCCGCCCTCCCGCTTGAGAAGCGCTTGTTCAAGAGTTTGTTGATTCCAGTATTGTGCAAAGGGATTGATGATTAACAAGGTGTTGGCTTCAGGGCACGGCCTTCCACGCCGATCCAAGGCACACGAGGCTGCGCCAAGGTGCGGCACTGGCAGAGGCTTTGTAAGAGAGCAAGGGCTGCGAGGAAATGAGGCAGGAGAGAGCCTCCAGGTCATCACCCAGCATTTCAACCCTTCCTCTTGTCTCACAAACACCTACGGAAGCCACTGAGATGAGAAAAGAAACGTCTAACTTCCCTTCACGCCGCTGGGTGAGGACTGCGTGCTACCAGTTTTGCCAAAGCACTGAGCAAAGACCTTTGCTGAGGCTCTGGATTGACTGCAGACCTGCAGGTCACTCAGAAGGTGACCATCTAACATGATGGCATGGGAATGCCAGATCAGCAGCTGGCTTGATTTTTTTAAATTTAACTTACACGTGCCCCTGACGTAACGTGATGAAAAGGATTCTATTTTTGTGAAGGTGAGCACTTAAATTTTAAGTGTTAGTACCACCGATACCTAGACAACGGTGATGAGTCTCTCAAGACAAGCCACCTGGACCTCAGGACAAACCAACCCTGGGAGCGAGATGCTGCTTAAATGAGAAGACGACATCATGACCACAACAATCTCTTTGGCCTTGCTTCCTCTTCCTCCTCATTTTCCACAATTCCCTTTTCTTCTGACTCTCAGGGATTTCTTCAAGCTCTTAGGACTTCAGCCTCCACTGCTCTGAATCCACTCCTGGATTCCTGAAATCTCTTCCTCATTCCTTTAACTCCGCAGGCTTGGCTGCTTGTGGCAACAGCACTGCTACCCCGGCTGGGCCATGGGCATGGCCTTCCCGGAGCCCCCACACATCCCCCAGTGCCACAATAAGCTCCATGTGGGTCCAAGGAGCTCCTGCTGCAGGTTCTGGGGCCTGGGCCTCTACCTGTTTTTTTGGGCAGCATCCCAACAACAAATGCAGCACAAGTTGTTTCCAACTACTCTTCATGTCTGTGTCTGTGCACCTCATTGCCTGCAAACTTCTTGCTGCTAGGAACCCTGCTGTACTGACAGAACAGCATTTACTGCTGTTGCTGGTAAAGAAATTGAGGGATGGCTAGCTAAGGCAAATACCCTAAGAAATCCTGCCTTTGTCATTAAATTTAATTTAACTTCATTTAGAGCATGTAAATCTGGATATATGGTATTCTTTACCAAATGGTCTCTTCCCTTCCCCAAACTGCATCATGCCGAATTTGGATTAAAACTGAATTAAAAAATATATACATAGTGTATGAGTATCAACCTTTAAAAAGATGAACAAAGTCACTATTATGTCATGCAATGGCCTATCCCCTGAACATGACTTCTAGGTAAAAATCGATACTCACATAATCCAAAACCTTACTGCCAGAATCGCACAGCACAGCTAGGGAATTGTCAAGGTCCTGCTAACCACTGGAACAGGAAAACACCACCAGGAATCAAAGCAGGAAAGGACTGGGAAATGTAGGACACTCAGACTGTCCTTCCCCTTGAGCTGCTCACAGTTACAGCATACTGCTGCTGAACTGCGGGGTGGCTTTTTTCTCCTTTCTAGGAGGGTATCTTTAGGGAAGGAAAAGGCAAAGAACACTGGGAGTGGCGGGTGAGAAAACAGCACTTTGAGTTTGCTGAAAATATAAAGGGATTTTAAAAGAAAATAAAACCGAACATGCTCTCTGTCAGAACTGCAAGTTAACAAGGAGGGTAACAAACAGCACAACCACATTTTATTCCTCTCAGATTTTCTAAAGCATCCCAACAATCCCACTCGTGCATCCTGGGGTTTTCCACAGAGGCAAGGCAGTGTAGGGGCCTGCCTTCTGCAGACAGAGATGCACAGTAATTTCTGAGCTGTGCTGGCATCCACTTTCCATTTTAAAGGAAGGAGAGGGGGGCAGAGCATGGAAAAGCCCACTCAGAACAAAGCCTCACAAATCCCATGCCACAAAAGTTCCACGTGAAGCAAATGCCATTCTGATGTTATTTTTTGAGGTTTCAAACATACAACCCAGGGAAGGTCTGAGGGGCCCCACATTCCTGGCCCCTGGCTTCTGGCTCACCAGCTGCCCTAAAAACAAAATAGTGCCGTTTGGGTTGGAAGATTTGATGAAAACTGATAAGTTCCTGTGGAACATTTCGAGCCCAGCAAATCAGTATTTCCCTAAAGAAAGCTTTCTGTCAGAATACATCCTGTCAGCTGTAGAGCCCTCCCCTACATCTGTTTTCAAGATTAGCAGGCTGCAGCTTTTCCCCACCTGTTTTTTTATTCACTCACTGGGGATACAAGTTTCCCCTTTTCAAGCCCTTGTCTCTGAAAAGCATATTCCAAACCAACAAAACAGTCTCCATGAGGTAAAATGCAAACAAAACAAATCAATAAAATAAGCTTTTCCTACTCCAGCTCATCACAAGCTCAGGAACGAAGAGGATTAACAAAGCACTATTCCATAGAAACACACAGGCAAAGCTTCCTACAGGTGATCACAATTCAAAAAATACTTAAGCCATTTATTAACATTTTAATTTTAGAAGATCCAATCTTATCTACCTACAGATTGAATGAGAATAGAGTTCTCCAGAAATGAAGTCTGTGATTAAACATTGCATCGAAATGCAAATCCAACTGAACGGCAAACGAGGCTGTGCAGGCAACCTAGATGCCATCATCTCTTAATTTTGAATTCCTGACAATGCCAGACTGTTGACCTCAGGCATCAGTGGTAAAACACAGGATGTGAGTACATGATGTGCATGTTATATATGCAGCACCATCTCCTCTGGCCATTTCCCTACCTGCATCTGCAAGTGTTGACCAAAAGGATGCTGAGGTGTGTGAATTAAAAAAGGGGGTCAGATGTTTTGAGCATGAAGTGACAACATTTTCAGGTAAGGTACTGAAGAGAGGTGCCTCAAAACAGTACCTACAGCATTGCCAAGAGGGCCCCCACCACTACCAGGGGAAGAGCAGTGTCTCCCAGCTTACCCAGGAACACCACCTGCCATACCTAAGTGTCAGTTCAGTCGGTTCACACATCCATGGATTTTGAAAGCTATCAGACGGTATTTTCAGCTTTGTTAGCCTATTCAACCTTTTCCTCCTGAAGCATCTGGAAGCACTGCATATCTTCACAAAACTTCACGAAGCCACTCTTTACATTATTAGTTTTTCACCCGCTATGAAATTTAGTTGTTCTAGGGCCTTTTCTGTTAATAACACTATTCAGGGGGCTGGGTGGGCATGTGTGGGGGCACTTTGAGATTTTATTACAGAAATCTTTGCACATCTTTGTTTCCAAGAAGTGTTAAATAAGTGGTGGTGGGGAAAGAACCAAAGAAGAAAAATTGTTAATGACAGCATTCAGTTCCTAACTTTTGTTGCAGAATCCCAACAAATATGGATCAGGGACTGTTCAAATGGGAATACAGCATCATTCACTCAGGAAAAAATGCAAAATGACATTATACTAATAAACGTATGATGATCCATTAAGTTTGTGGGATAAATCCCAGGAGCTTACATTACTGTAAAACAGTTGAACAAGTATAATTGATGAGCACAGGAGCAGACATCATGCTGTATTAAAATCATTAGACATTACATGGCCTGTAACCTTTCATGAAGTATCGTATTTGCTGTAAAACAAAACATGCACTTGTTTATACCCAGAAATAGGTCAACTTCATGCCCTTACCAACCTTTTCAAAACATCTCATTACACTGCACCACACAGTGTTTTTTTTTTTTTTTTAAACAGACACACACCCTTACTTTCAGCCTTCAAGAGTCACTGCTCTCTTTTAATTAAAGTGTGTCCTCCCAGCTCTGCTGCCAAGAAATCCATCTTGCCACCGCCATTTATTGCCACTGATGAGTCCTCCACATTTGGAGGTGAAAAGGGTCAAACTCATATTGTGATTCCAGGCATGTGAAGCAGCTGAGGGCAGCCTTTTCATTTGCAAAGAGGACTTCTGCACCAGGTCAGAAGGCAAAGACTTGGCTGCCCCAGACTTGCATGAGAATCCCTAACAGCTCAGCTCCAGGAGCATTCCGGGCAGCCAGCACCCTCCTGTCCTGCTCCTCCTCATCCATCACCTCTGCAGAAAACCAGAGGCTGTGTGCCTGCAGAGAGGTTAATCCTTAAAGAGCTGCTAATGTTCTGGCAATCCCAAAGTCTACACAAGCCCGGCAAGGGCTTGATATTCTCTCGTCTTCCTCCAGCACTAGTTGAGCTGAGGATGTAGCTGCACAACAAACACACTCATTGCCACTGTAAGGCATAGGCCACAACACCATAAAGCACAATGTTTCACAGGCTCCACGTTTTAGGGAAAGGAGATAGATTTACCTTACCCCTAAACTCCTGACTCCAATGTAGTAGAGTTGGAAAGCAAGTAAAACTCAGAAACTCATACATACAAGTATAGACAAAAACCAGTTTAACGAGGTGAATCAAGCTGCGTGCTGTGAGCAATGGCAGGAGTCTGGAGAAACGTCGAGGTAGCAAAGCTCTTTGTTGACCCTGATTCCACGAGGCAACTCTCCACAGGCTTGCTTTATAGCACGTTCTTAAACTTAGCACTTTCAGAATGGAGCTGACTGCCAGCAGCACATCCTTGCTGGGCAAAGCATGAAAAGCACTTAGCACCACCAGGTCTAACACACACTGCATGCAACAAGAGGAAAATCAGCACCGCGCTGAAAAAATGGGATGGGAGTAACATCACCAAAAGGTTATTTTGGCTTTAACCACAGAAACCTAAGATGCACGCAGTCAGTTTTGAAAAAGAAAAAAACACCTCTACACGTGTTAAAAATCAAATATTTCTGAGAAAAGAGAGGAAAGCAACCCTTTGCACTTCAATACTTCAATTTTTAAATTAAGGAAACATTTTAAAAAAGAAACCACCTTCTCCTATGAACGAGACTGCACCGGAGGCTGCACTCGACTAGATTTTGGCAGCCATCAGGAGGAATTTCCATCATCTTCCTTGGCATGACTGACTTATCACTCTTTAAATGTCTTCAAATGTTCCACAACCAGTAAGAACTTTCACAAATAGTTAAAATCAACAGAGAAAAGTTTATAGTCCTTGTTGGCTTTGGCACTGGAGCTGTCAGAAACCACACTGTGAAAGAGTGTTAAATATCCTGATTTATATTCCAATTGAATCAAGATAACATCTATGTACAGAACACAATGTACCCTTCAGATTCACTACAGCTGTCAGATTCATTTTGCAGTGATATCCAATCCCTAGATGAGGCAGAGAGGTATGTAGGACACTAAGCAATTAAATGCCCGTGATTTTGGTTTGCTTTTTGACCAGCCTGCCACACATTATATTCCAATCAAGATTCCAGGAAGCGGATTTTTTTAAATAGCCAATTCTTTGCAGCTATATTGACAAATATATATGAATATATATGAATATGTGTTTTGGAGCATGGCAGCAGAGAAAGTGCAGTAGAATGGTTTGAATGTCTCCCCAGAACCTAGATTTAAGTCTCTGCCCACTCATGCCTTCCCCTTATGTGACTGTGCAGCAATCACTGTCCTCTCATGCCTTGGGACAGCATAGCAGGGGAAAAGAACACAGACCCATGGTATGAGGATAAAGCATGCTGGCAGTCAAAGAGAGCCACATGAGAAAGTAACGGGAACTGCAGAAAAATTATTCCCAAAAAATCAGTTTTGCAAGTTAGGCATCTAAGGGAAAATTCTCATTGCTGAAACTTTCAATGATGTGTACCTGCGAAACTCAGACTTGGTCAGGACTGCCCTTCTGAATTCAAATGTGTTAAAGCTTATTTGTTTAGTGCTTATTTGAAGGGCTGGGTTTACTTCACACATATCACCAGGATGTCAGTGCTGTCCCTCGCTACAAACCCAGCCAGGTATGGAGCAACACAACAGGGCCAGCATGCTCGTCTGATGAGATGGAGGCACGCTGCCCTGAAAGGGAACGCCTCAACTCCCTGGGACGACTGCAGCTTCTGCAGGACAGGAGCCACTCTCATCAGTGAAGGTACCAGTGAGACTCAGTATCAAACACAGTTCATTTCACCATAGATTTGTTACAAAAGGCATCAATTTTTCAGTAAAAGATAGCATGTTAGTTTGAAAACCCTTCTGCCCCATCCAATTATTATGACTCTTGCACTGAGTTTTGTATATATATATATATATATTTAACTATCTAAAAACTAGTCACAGCACCCAGGAAGACAGGATCAGACCAAATAATTCCTACCTATATGGGATGCTCTGTTTGTCTGGAGATGTCATTGCTGTATTTCTGCAGTCAGCTCATCTGGAAGAGGAAAAACAGATAGTGAACATCTCTTTTGCAAAACAGCAGCACACTGTACTCAGCTGATGCCACCCAAGCTTTGTTCGAACATTCAAAGACCAACCCAGGAACATCCTTCCTCGGGGTCTGAACAGAGAGAGAAATGGGAAAGTTAAATAAGCAGATGTAAAGTATCTTCATTTTCCAAAGCAGCAAGTCATGATAGTACAGTGATATCTAAAATGTTTGTTGTATTGAACAGAAAATGAAATCTAAATGCATATTTCCTTTTTCTCTTTGTGTACTCTGCATTTAAGTTTGGATCTGTTACATCTGAAATCTCTGTTTTAAATTAACTCTCCAAAACCATTTGAAGACACAATACAAATCCCTCCCCCTCCCAGATATTTTCAGAATTGTGTGAATTCCTCAATTCTCCCTAGCAGTCTAAATCTTCTTTCAATTTTATTCAGGGTGACCATGTGAAATTCTACCCAACAGAAAGGTGAGACATGATCTAATGAATAGATGTTCACTCCAGGCAGCAAATCATCTGAATTTTTGCTGCAGACAAGGCAGACAGCTTCCTCGACAATCCCCAATACGTGGGCCGAGGCACAATCTCTGAATCAAAACGGCTTACACATTAAGCGACTGAATTCTGGAAAAGCTTGCAAATGTTGGGACTGGTCCTGTAAACACTTCCGCTGGTTTCAAAGAGATCTTTTAGAGCCACAAACACTCATCATTCTATGATAATGAGCATTTTCAGAAACTGCACCTAACTGCCTAGGAACAAAAAACGTGTTTAGTAATAATTTGTCTGGAACAGTAAGGCAGCAGGAGCCACCACGTGATCCTGCTTCTCACAGGCAGGTTTTTCTAAACGACTGGCACCCACCTCAGCCAGCAACTGTGCCAACCTCCCAGCCGAGACTTTCAGCTCTGAAAATGGAGCCAAGTGGCAGCTGGCTGAATCCATTCCTGCAGGCCAGGTTCTCCAGGGGCACCCCATGCACAGAGTCCGCCCCGTCCAACCGGCAGTCACTGCAGCACTCCCAGACACACAGCCCAAACATGGATCATAGGCAGGTAAGAACTGGAGAGTCCCGAGACACGCATTTTCCCCTTGCCTCAGCAGTGATGCTGCATTTGGGTTGACTTCTGCAGAGAACTATGGGCTCAGCCAAGAGCATGCCAACCCAGGCTATGGCTCCAGGCTCTGCTGTTCAATTTGAGATCAAATATGCCCTTCGGACACCCAAGCAGAATGCTGGTGAGTGGAAACATTTGTGGAAAGGGGAAAGGGAGAAGAGAAAAAACTAATATTAGAAAAAAAATACAACTGTAGATTAAAAGGTAACATGGAAAAATTAATTCAAAGCGTAACTGTTTAGGAAGCAAGGAGGAAACAGAAGGGGAAGGATGTTGCAGCAATTATTGCAAGAGACTGCCCCTTATGCCACTCTAATGGCAGTTCCACCTATGTTCATGTCCACATAAGAAGTATTTAACTTGGAGTATACTTTCTCACAAAGCTCTTCTCACTGTCCAACACCTCTTCCTCACGTTCCCTGGTCAGCCCCAAACTGAAGTTTTCTCAATAGTGCAGGGAAAGCCAGGTGTGTGCAGAGCTGATGGCATCACATCAGTTTTCATGATGCTTGACACATGCAAGCTAAGCCACGTCCTGTGTCCTGTGCAGCTAGGTCATGGTCTACGTGGAATTTTGAAGAAAAGAGACATGCCTGGAAACACAAAAGCAGGATAGCATGCTGAGATTAATAAAGTGTAAGTTTAACTGAGCAGAAGCGAAAATTTCCAACAGGAAGAAATACCACTGAAAGTGTTCTCATTTCTGTTTGAAACATTCATTTGCAGCTTCTCACACTCCTGAAGGAGGCAAATGATGGCTGGAGGGCAGGCTACAGGAGCACTGTGTGGAGCTGTAAGAACACATTTGGAGCAACTGATATCAAACAAGAGCAGACACAATCAGAAGCAGCAGCTGACCTCTAGGTCATGGTTTTAAGCCCAGGTCAGATACTCTGGGATGACCACTCTGCAGAGCCACTAAGGATTGGAATCCTTTCAGATAATCATCACAATCTGCAGCTAAGAAGACTAAGGATTATATTATGTTTAGAGGACAGGTCCAAAAGGTAACAAAACTTCAATATCTGTTCCTGCCTCAGAATGATGAGAACTGTATCCTTCACTGATAAATCAACAAACTTAAAGGAACAAGATTTCCACTTGAGTTTAAAACAATCTAAGGTGGAAGAAGTAGGAAGCATGTACGTTCTAACTTTTTCTCAACTTTTATTTAATTCTGCATTCCTGGTCCTTCAGCATTCAGAGGAGCTTCCTTGACTAGAGCACAGAGCTCACACACTGTATTTGTGAAAGCAGATAGAGATACATTCACACTGCTGATGAAGCAGGGTGCCAGGGAAGCCTTCTCTTTTGCCCACTTCTCTTTAGCACGGCTACAAAACACGCAAGTGTCCAACAGTAACAGCTAGATTGCATTAAACAAGCTACAAGTTTTGCAACCACCTGTAACCATGCCACGTTTTCAACCCATGTTGTTGTGCTGCAGCGTGGACTTGAAGCTGTATGGGCGCTGCTAATCTGACACACTTCAACAAACTATAATTGCTTTGGCTGTTATTTTCTACAACCAGGCTATGTTGATAAACACAGCCTTTCCTCTTCGATGTCAATTAAGCTAGCCGGGTAATTTAGTTCGGATGCCTTTTCTTGTTCTAAAATCAACTATTTTATTAACAGTGCTTTTGCTTAAAAAGCTTAAAAACGTTTCTTTCTTCACTCATTTTCAGTGACGCGTGCTGCCCCCTGCCCTGATGTTCCAGGGATGCTAGAATGCCAAAACTTTTCTTCCTTCAGAATTGGTCAGGAAGCACAAAAGATTGGTAGAAATCACTTCTTAGGTATGACAAATGCTAACCATTTTTGCAATATTTTTCTTTGCAGTTCTTCATTTTGTTCTTCAAGAATCAATAAAAACAGACTGGAAATAGAAATTAATGCCTATGCACATTTATTCAACCTGCTAACTTGTCCTCCAAAAATGTTGACACTAACAGCCATGCAAAAACAAGCTGATGTAACAGGAGACAGACTCAGTTTGCTCTATGGGAAAAGGTCATGTTTTTACTATTTGCTTTACTGAAGTCTTAAAAATAGCAGCTCAAATACTACTTTGGATAGACTACAACTCTTAAATGAGAAAAAAGAAAGGTTAGCACTGCATGTCTAGGCATACGCAAAATACTTTGAATGAACCCCTGACGGAAGATGAAATGCAAGCAGCCTGCCTCTGCGGTGACATTGCAGGAGGAGGCAGTGCACAGGCTCCCAGCCGTGAGGGGCAGCTCACCTTCTGTCTGTGCCGTACACTGTGCTGCACCAAGCTCAGTTTTAAGCATTTAGGTACAGACTAATCAAGAAATGAGTTAAAGCTAGGGAAGTGCAGAGCTGCTGGAGCAGAGGGGCAGGGGGAGAAATTGCCTACATCTGCCTTCAGCCCCAGGTGAGCTATCAATACCTCCTGACCCACGGGGCTGATGCCATGTAGGGGATTCACTGGCAAAGGTGCTGACACTTGAGTAAAGTTCAGACTTTTCCCTAAGTAACCCAAAATAAGGTTCAAAAGCTCCTAGATTTTTCATCACAACTCCAGCAACATGCAAGACTGCTTCGTGACTGACGGGATCATTAGCATTAAATCCCAGCTTTTTAACAAAACACAAAAATGCCGCCTTTAAAAGGGAAGTCTCTCTGATTAGAGACATAATCCAGCAAGGACATAGATCAAGTACACCTTGTGCTTCTTTAGTGGCCAAGAAGAACACAAATTCAAACAATTATTCAAGGAGGTTAATTTTCTGTTCTGAGAGGCAACAGAAATGCTCCCACACAAGACTCTGCAGGAGCTCAAACTTTTATGAAAGCAAAACAAAATAGTTGTGCAAGCTGCAATATTTGATAATACACTGCAAGCTTATGGATGCAGGCTGAGTACTGGGTTGAAGTTGCTACCTATCAGGTCATCCCCTGCCAATCAGCAATTAACCAGAAAACCTATCCAAACCCAATGTTATCTGTATTTCCAGTCAAACTGGCTGGAAAAAGAGAAAAACATACATGCACACAGCACCATTGCTCAAAACTTAGTAATAATGACAATTCAGGTGAGATGGACAGAAACCTGCCTTAACATCTAAACCAGATTTTGACACTTAAACTAGGAAGTGTTTATAAAAAAACGATTCACATTAGGCAAGCTTTACCACCTTCCTCCAAGTCAGTGAGAGCTACAGCTCAGCTGCAACACTGACCATTGACTGTGCCCAAATGGGAACAGTGCTGGTACTCACCTGAGCAAAATATCAGGCAAGCTCCTTTCCCAGAGCAGATCCCGAGGAGATCAGCTCCCATTTAAACAACCAGGGAAAGCAAACAGGTAAGACCAGCCCAGACCCGCAAGAAGAGGGTCTGGAAAGAAGGGGTCTAGAAACAAGGCAGGAGTGGAGGGCAGAGCACACGGCCATGAACTTGCTTTGTCAACGAAGATCCATGTCTGCTATCACACTACTGCCTGCAGAAGGCTAGTAAATTCTTGTCTGGTATTTCTGACTTCTGCTGACTTCTGCTCAAACTCAGGAGCAAATGAAGAGGATCTCATTTCCAAACATGTTGTGCATTCCCAAGGAGTGCATTGGTATAGGAAGCAAAACAGTAGCAACAGAAACACTGGGAGAACTGACATACTGACAAGGCTGTTTGCCATAATTATTCTCTTCTTTTTTTCTCTAACAAAGAAGCATTTTCAACACGACTCACATCAGACTAAGAGAGAACTCCCTCAGCGTTCACACATGCATGCACACACACACATATATGCTGACAGATCTTCACAAAACCTGTGTCAGACCCTGCAGATATCTTCAGATGTACATGCATCCTGCACACAGGAGAGAAACTGCATGCAGGGAAGCCATTTCCACACTACTCCCTGCTTCACACAGCCTCCTGTGGGCCCTCTTGATGGATTAAACAGCTTGAGCCATTAACTAAACAAGATACAAAATTCATCTCATCACAGAGTCTGCTGTAAACCTACCTCTGGCTGAAAGCCACTACAAAGGCATTGAGCAGTGTTGAAGCGCTTGGCTCACGGCTGCGAGGTCATCATGTGCAAATGGCAACTTTCAGGAAATAGAAAAGCAAAACACCACCACCAGGTCTTGTGGCTAGGAAGGCAACAACTGAAACAACTTGTTTCAGCAGAGAAATATTCCTGTAGTAGAAACTACTTACTAGCAACAACAACTATCTTACTGGCAGCTACTGAATAGGCAGGGAGGTATGGAAGAGCAGGGAAAAATGTAATTAATTTAGTAACATCTGTGTATCCTAGGACCTTCCAAGTTTAATTTCAGACTCAGTGGAGTTAAAAAATGAATTTAGTGTCAGACAGTTTCTCAAAGCTGTTTCTGTCAACGTTGTTTAAATATTGATTGTGTAAGACTCTCTTCATTTTAATTCCAAGTGTGAGAAAACAGTCTAACAGGAGTGCTAGATGGGTGTATAATTACTAGAACACATTTTAATTGTCCTAAGTCAGTGTAAATTCTGAAATATCTCAGGCTTGAAGAGAGAAGTGCTAAACGAAGGGTTTACCCTAACCCTAATTCAATCACAACACTCTGATATGCCTTCTATTCCTCAGAGTTTTACTGAATTATGGAGACTGGTGTGCACACTGTCTGCACGCTGTTTTGCTGTGGCAGTCACATTGCAATCACTGCATTAGCTTGTGCCAAACCTCGCCTGATCTTGTTTCAATTAGGCAGCAGATTCAGAGGAAACTTCAAGAAACTCTCAATAAGCTATTTTTAGAGAAACTGTCCCAGCAGTAGTGCTACTTCCTACCCATGCACTAGCCCCTGGTCCATGCTTTGATACACTCCTGCTCTGCTGAGCATTTCATTTGGCTGACCACGCTCACGCCAGCTGGACTACTCTTGTGGAAAGACACCTCCAGGTTGGCAGCCCAAATTCAATGGGCAGTCTTATGGTGATGTACCCTTCCTGCTGAAAATCATGTCCTGCACATCTCCCCTTTGTCCTTACAAGACAGAAATAGCATGTGTACAACACAGAATCTGTATTTGGCCAGGCTGCTTACTACCTTGCAGAAAGGTAGGATCACAGCACAGAACCAGGGAGCACTCATACAAGAGGGATTGCATGGATACCCTAGTCCTCAAAGAGATGTGTGCTTAAAGCAGAATTAGCACTGAGCCCTCCTGGAATCTTACCCTCTCTGCTTGAAATTAATTTGACAGACTGCAGGCTATATAAAAAAAAAATCCATAAAAATGATAAAAATGGCCTTACCCACAGTTTGAATGGTGCGGTAACTTCTAGGATAGAAAAAGAATTCATGGCATCCTGCTTGCAGAGCAGAGAAGAAATCAGTAGTTAAAGTTGTAGAAGCAATTTTCTCTCCTAAAAGGGAAATAAGAGAGAACTAAGACTGCTGAAGAACTGCAAGGAGGAGTCACCAGGTTCAGTGTCCCTTATCCTCTGTACTGTATGCACAGAGATCGAGGTCAAAGATACCGCCTGTTCTTTCTGTGAATGAAAACAAGGGGACAGCATGGCAAAGGGAAATCTACAACCATTTCCCCAGTCACCTGTGAAAGTAATACTAACAGGAATGGCAAACTTCTGAACGATGACTTCTGAAATCTTCCCGAAGCAGATGCTGACCTGCTCTAGAGACAGGTCTTACCACTTTTGGAAGAAATGCAGCCCCGTATTTAAGAAGGCTGAACCCAGCACTTACGATTTTTTGAGGCCTTAAATTTCAAATGAGCTGCATGAATGTGAGGGTTGCGGGGATGGTGGCATGGCCTTTAGGAGGGGTATTGCTAAACCAGCAGCATTTCCAAGGCCTAAAAGGAGGCTTAAGGCCATGTGTACCTTTAAGCTCGGCCTGCAGAAAGCAGCGCTGGGACGCCAAGGAGCCAGGCACCTGGGTGCCAACAAAGGCACTGCTGGGGCCAACGTTCCGACCCTGTTGCTGTGGAGTGTGCAATGTCACCTGCCGCATCCCCAGCTCTGCAGGGCCAACATGGCCCTGTCCCCAGGCTTCAGCTGAAGCTGAGGACATTGGACAAAGGTATGACATTAGTACACAAGGCATAGATTTGTACGAAAAAACCTTCCACTCCTGTGTCCAGAAGGTGATAAAAAGCCATTTTAGGAACCCTTAGGAACCATGACCAAAAAGACAGCTTATTTTTCCAAAGGCTGCAGTATCAGGGGGATTAAATGGAAAAAAAAAAAAGAAGGCAAGAAAATTAAATGAAATATCTAAGGATTTGCATATTTTGTTGAGGGCCATGCACTAATGGAAGCACAAGGAGGCTGTTTTTAACCTATCTAGACAGGCTAACTATTGGACTGGGTAACGTACAACAAGAATTTCATATACAAATCCTCGGTTAATGGAACAAAGAACTAAAACACTGAAATTCTGTAGCCAGCCAAACACCATAGCAGCCCACCTTTGGGCAAGACTGTGTGCTTCACAGATTCTTCTTAAGTGTCCTTAAATTGCAGCTACTTCTTGGAAGACTTAATATTGGAAAAGGCTTCTGCAAATCTTCCCAAGCATCCCCATCAGATAGTGAATATGGTATTAAATTGCCTCAGAGAAATATGCACAATCTAAGAAACTCAAAACGAACACATCACTGGGAAGGACTAAATCACCAATTCAAAGAACCCCTTCCTAATTTGCTGAACAAACCAAGGAGATCATTTGCTCAGCTCTATACTGACAAACACTTGTCAGACTTTTTTTTTTTGTGAGAGGTGATTCATGTGGCTCAATTGCTCTAATGACTTGCCAGCTGCACAATCTTTTCAAAGTCCAAGCTGTACACTGCAACTCTATGTCAGAATTATTTTTGGGGTGGAAAAAGGGAACCCTGCAACAAATGCCTGAATCATTCCATTTCTGTACACGGTTCAACCTGTAGTTGATTATGGAGCAGTTAATCTTCAGTATACCTTTTCCACTGAAAGACTTGAAAGCCATCAACCAGCACTGAAATCAGAAGCAGAAGGGCACAACCATTTCCAGCCTGGGAGCCGGAGGGGACTGTACCTGGGGATGTTCTGTGCTGCAGAGATATGCTATTCTCACCCAGTCTCCTTCCACCTAGCCCAGTTTCACAGCCTGCACTTCTACAGTTGTTATATCCCTGGAAATAAAATGAGATATTTAATTTCACTTCAAATTGGTTTATTTTAAAAACAGTTTATTTTATAAGATTTTCTACTTACTTCTTCTTACTTTAAATCTGCAATTTTTTTCAAAGGACAGAAGTCCCTGTGTCCCATTTTCCCACGGTGAATGCTGTAGGCAAAACCAGTATTAAGAGGCATCTCCTTTTGCACTTGTAGTATTTAAAAATTAATTTGATCCACGTTCATTTCTTTATCAACGTTCTCCCAAACAAGCTTGCCACAACCCACTGCACACTGGTGTGCGTGGCCTCTTCCCTTCTCACAGGCTTCAGGAATCACCGAGGAGAAGCAACAGAGAGGTTCTGACCCACTGATGTGTGAGCACCTTTACCCCTAACACAGCCTGAGTTCCAAACTATAATTTCACACATCGGTCTGTAGCATGACTACTTTCTGCCCACAAACTGTTGTTTGTTCAAAAAGACTCCAGTTACGCCCAACGCAATAAAGTGTCTAAATAATGAATCCTTTGCAATCATTAAATGATCAGTATTTTCTGATTCTTTCAAATAAAAATTCAACAAAGATTTTCATTTTTCCTATCTATAGCATCCAACTGAGAGGGGAGAGCAGGCAATCAGGGAAAAACCACATTTGACAAGTGGGAAAAAAAAGGTGCATTTTTTTACTTGGAAATTGAAAAAAGAAAAATATCTCGACTATTTTTTCCATTTACAAATATTTCTCCAAATGCTCTAGAGGCCATTGCCAGGAAAGGGCAGGATAGTAAATGAATTTTAACTTCAGGAGTCCAATAAAACTCTCTCCTGGTCTCTTTCACTGCATTTTTCCATATTTTTTTTTTCCTGTTCTCCTTGTTCTAACCTAGGCATTCTAGATGGAAAGAACCTGAGGCAGGCCTACTGGGTTTTCAACTCTCTTAGCCTCTAATCAAGCGTAAAGGTCAGTTTTCTTTTCATTCATATGGAAAACATAAGGGCAAAATTGAAGCTAAAATTAGAAAGTTTAGTCGTTCTTTGTTCTTTCGATCGTGTCTTCAGAATCAGGTAGTTAAAGAAAAAGGAGTTAAGTAAGATAACAATCAGCAAGGCTCTTCCAAGCTAGTAAGAACTCATTTTGTAGGTGGGCACTGAGGAAAAGGAGTCACTTTACTGCAGTTTTTGTCACATATACAGAGGCAAACTTCATTAGGTGCAGACTGTGGAACACAATTCACATGGAAAGAGGTCAGTCAATCATGAGTGACATTCACAACAGCACAGTACTGTTCTTTACATTGCTCTGTTATATTAAACACTAGTTATTAAGAGACTGCAACTGGAATGTGTTGATTAGTAACTAAACACATCCTAAAAGGGAGTTCAAGCTGCCAAAGACGTACGTAAAAATACAGCACCAAGAGCAGTACAGGAAAAAGGCAAGGAGATTATTTTTGCCTCATCTGGGCAGAAACAGCAAAACCACCAAGAAAAGGACACCAGTAGCTTCTTGCTCTTGCCTCCTGGTGACCCTTCACACTTGACTGGGACTGGAAGGATGCTATAACCCACTGGCATCAGTCCTTCACAATCACTGCTAAACCAACAGCTGTGTTCAGTGTATATTTAAATCATCAGTGGCACTGAGGGAAACCTAACGGTACCCAAGACGTTTATGAAGACAAATCAACCTGTCTTCTCTGAGCCCTGCAGAGGGTTCGTGAGCAGGAAGAGGGTCCTGTGCATATGAATAACTCAGCTCCCTCAAAATTTTGCCTTTGAGCTCTTGGAAAAAGAAACAGAAAGGTAACAGAGAAGACATAGGAAAACTTTCTCAAATTTTAACATAACAATGAAATACATATAGGTAGAGTTTATTGATGCTAAGGTCCAAGTTACAGCTGTATGTCTCGGGCTCTGCTTTACATTGATTTGCATGTGAATGTGTTGGGTTTGGACTCAGAAAATCTACTCTTTCTGCTGTACTGGGAATGCCGCAAGCCCCATGGAGCCAGCTTTGCAAGAACCAGGGACAACTGCCTGTCCAGACATTCCCAAGAGACACACTATCACACTGCAGAGAGTCGTAACTGTTGAGAGAGGCCTGATACCACCCAAAGAAGGTATTGCCTGTTTTCTGAAGCCTCACAGGGTCATTCTGAATGATGTGCCTTCAAATCTGGTTCATTTGAAAAGACTCAACTACATCGACCCCCCACCTCCACAACAATGATGCTGACCTGAATCTTGAAATAGTCACTTGGCAGCTGTAAAATGTGCACACTAATAACTAGCTCAAGTGGTGTCTTCACAATTAATTCCTTAATGTTGAAGCAAAATATGTTAATAAATGGAAACAGGAAGAAAAATCAGTAAATCTCTGGGTGCTATTGACAAAATGAATTCTGTCATCACCATTACCCAATAGGGAAATCAGAGCACAGCTTGGCTATATGACTCCTTGTAAATTGGAATCTGACTCAGGTCTAATCCAACCCCACCACAAGCCCCATGCAGAAAGCAGAGATGCAATAGAAGAGTAAGAAGAGATATGGACTTGGCACTGAAAAGTGCATAGGTGTTTGTGCTTGCCTTGCTTGAAGTGCCTGATTCCCAGTCATGCAAACTCAAGCTCGCTCTACAGACAGAAAAGAAGTAGGCACAGCTCAGCTTTCTCACTTTTTAAAAGCCCTGAGATGCCTGAAGCCTGAGCTCTAGCCCCTGGCAGACTTGGAGACTGCTTCTGAGCACTCTTACAGTGGAACTGAGGAGTGGGGAATTCCACTTGCCAATCTTATCTCCCATGGGAAATTCCCTCTGTAAGTGTTAAATCGCTATCTGCCTCTAACTGGCAGTGCTAAGAGCACGGAAGCTGAATCAAAGCTGGGCAAGACTCTAGATCAAAACTCCTGTAATGATTTAAAATAACTCTTGCTATGTTCAGTTGCAATTACTCAAGAGGAAAAAGCAAAGCCACTTCTCCAAATCACACATGAAAGCACTGTCTCCTCAATTTTTGGGTTAATTTTTTAAAAATATTTTTAAAACAAGTTTATTTTTAACTTGTGATGGCAGCAGCTTCTCAGAGGAATTTCATATCCCCCAACAATCCTTTCAGGATTAGTGACAGCACTGAGTCAGACTCCAGAAGATAAATGCCAGTGTAGCTGTATTGCTTCCTGCAGAGCTGAATACAGAGATGGCAGGCAAAATGGGTCTGGTACTGGTAAAATCCGCCTAAATAGGTTGCTTAGTTTGACTAAGCAGTTCCAGCTTGCTGACTAAAAAAAAATGTGCATTCTTATGCTCTATGCACATGTTTTCATGAGCAGATTTTTGCTACGTTAAGCTGTAATTTGTGGTCTAATGGTACTTGGGACATGTTTGGCAAAAGCTTGACCATTCAACTCAGGCTGAAAAAACACACCAGTAGAAAAGTTTCTCTTAATATGAACAATGATTATTTACACAGAAAACGGTGAAGGAAAGCATGGGAAAAAAAATTATTACATCTTCACCCCTCCCCTCTCCCCCCCATCCTGGTGAAATAAATACTAGAAACGCTTGCAGTAGACCATGCTTCCTTCAATGAGATCATGCACAACACAAGTTTCTAATCCTAGGAAGTCTATGAGGAAAAAAATCACCACAAAACCAAGTATTATTGGAAATCACCTTCTCCTGGGAGAACCCTAACATTACAGTTAATACACTCAGTACACTGTATATGAGTACTGAAAAGGCTTGAGTATATTTACATTTCCTCTCTTTTGCCTTTGATGTAGCTATAGACGCTGAAAGGACTTCTGAACTAAAACGAGTAGCCAAAGCTGAGTTCCAGAGTACGCTCAGACAGCAAACTGCATCTGATCTGCAGGGCACAAGGACTGGCGTGAGACGACCCCTCCCTCATTCCCTCCCTGGGAGCACGAGCTGAGGCCAAGCCCCCGCAGCAGTGACCCCAGCTCTGTCACACCCCACCCACAGCCCCCAGCTCAGCTAGGCCGCAGCTACCGCTCCCTGAGCCTTTGCTCGGCACGCTCTGGCCCTCCAGAGGCACATGAAGGCCCCGGCTGCCTGAGGCCTTCCCTCCCAGCACAATCTCATCACAAACACTGCTTGTAAGGCTGAAGCAAGAGCTGGCAGGAGGAGCAAACTTTTAGCCTGAAATAAACAAGACTCTCTGGCCAGACTCTTCACAAAGACCTTGTTACTGTTAAGGCTGCTTGACACACCAACCTCCTGGATCCCTCTCCTGGAGAAGCCCACTCACACAGCAAACGAGGAAGCTTTACACTCAATAGGAAGGGAGAGATAGATTCTACTTCTAAAATGCCATTAAAAAAACAAAGTGCTACTTCTTTCCATTCCAGCCCTTACCACACAATAGTTCATTTGGGCTTGAAGGTGAATTTTTACAAACTGGCTGTAATGTCCTACAATACATCTTTCTGTACACACAAGGTGATAAATTTGTCAGGTCAGGTCCCGATGTATTTTGCCTCGTCCCAAGAACACTGACATGTCTCGGCAAATTAAGTGAATGAGACAGCTAGACGACATGACACAGCAAGACTGCACAATAAATTGTGCTCATGAAAAGCCACGAGGTTCCACACAATGTGCTGCTTCCCTTGGCTGTACTTATTTTCTGCCCAGCTCCATAACCTTGGTGTACAAAAGAAGGTTATACTTCTAAGAGTCTCTGATATCATGCCTGGATCCATAAAAAAAAAAAGTAAATAGAAAAGTATTCACAAACTTGCACTATCCATATGTTCTGCACACAACCAACTCACTGGTCACTGAAGAGGAGTAAATAATCCGTCCCTCACAAGAGAACCTTATTGAGAAACGGACAAAGAAGGTGATTTTGGGTGTAAGAAGGTAAAAGCACGTTCTGAAGGTAAACAAGGCAAACACTCCTACTGCTACATCCCTGTGGCTAGACATACAAATTCCCCTTAGGCAAAAGTTTTTGTTGAATCCCAGTCTTAAAAGAATGGGCATTTCTGAAACACCCATTGCCATGCCAGTACTTTGCAGTTACTATCCAAAGCCCACAGAGCAGAAGGCCCAGGATGAATAGCTTGAGCTGTTGCAACCACAAAACAGTTGTGGTAAGGACTTCTCACAGCATACAAACTGCCAAATGCTTACAGCAATCCAAGGATTCAAAACAACAGCAACTGGGGACCTGCTGGGAATTAAAAACAACTGTGCATGAAAAAGCAGGCTACAGGTAGGGGACAAACGCACAATAGTTTTCATATGGATGATCCTGCTGTTTTAACCGCAAGGCTGGTTATATATGCTCCTGCAAAAAATCCAAAAAATCAAACTTTGCACACTAATGCTTTGTGATTTACTGAGGAAAGCTAAGCAAAGCAGGCAGCTGTGCTTTGGGAATTGTTTCCATTAGGGCACAGGGGAGCACAATCAAATTGTGCTGATAAGCCAACTGGCAATGCTCAAGGCATACAACTGTTGAGGAAATGCCCCCTGATAACCTACTCATCCTCGTGTGCAGCATCAGCAGGGTAACTCGTTCCAGAATCGAGCTGGCAATGATGCCTCTGTGTCACTATACTAACAGCCAGCCCTAGGAGCTACTAGGCAGCATTACAGCAGCTTCACAGAGTTCAGAGCTTGTCAAAAATACTGAGACAAACAGACTTGACCTTACTCTGTAATTTCATTTATTGGAATCAAAATTCTTCTTCATGGATACACCAAGCAGATGACGACCAGTTAATTTTAATTGTCAAGTCAGAGGCCACTGACCTTAGAGGCATTATTTATTGTTATAGAATTGACTACTAAAAAAAGTCCTTGCCATTTACTAAGACTCCACAGAACTATGCCAGAACCGAAAGAAAGACTTGGCCTCAAGAAACTGGCAACCTCCATATTAAGAAGCAACAGAATGACAGCAGCACAGGAAACCAAACAGACAACATGTACCAGACTGAGCCCCATTTTCAACACACCAGCAGCCCGTGTGGCATCAGAATAATGGTAAACACTAGCGAGACAAACAAGGCAACATGCTATCAGCTGCCTGTGCTGTTTGGAGCTGGCTCCAAAGGTCTGGTTTCCACATGTTGTGGTGGCAATACCCTAGAGGCATCCTGCTTTCCCTAACCCAGAAAAGACCATGCACAGGAGATGCAAGAAGATACAGTCACTACAGTTCTGTTGCACTCCTGACTCTTGGCCACTCGAGGCCAGGATATTTTTAAACCCACAACTGTTTGACCTTGAGACATTTATTTGCTTGACAGATGTCAAAATAGCTGTGAGAAAGTAATCTCATTTTACAATGCATAGCCAAGTGCTCTTCTGCTTCATCTCCTTAACTCTGCCCAGTTTTGAAGACTGCTGCAGGCTTGCTCTCCACACTGAAGCTGGCTTGCCCACCTCAAGCAGAGAGGGAGTCGTCATATGCAAAATGCTGAAAGCCCTCAGCTCCAATTTCAGCGGGCTTAGCCTGAAAGCCCAACAGTTAGAGGGGGAACCAAATCCAGGCTTTGTTAGTGCAGCTATGAATTCTGCTTCAGTCACAATACACGGGTGTATTCTGCTGCTGTGAGAGGTGATCCCAGCAAGTTATACAACTTTTGACATGCTCTGTAATCCACGTGGGGTTTGTGTAGACACTGTGTCCCTTATTATGAAGGGCAAGGGACTCCATTTTCCAGCACCAGCACTCAGGCAGATTTCCTTTAACCAGTTCTCAGTCTGCCACAGGGTCCTAGAAGATGATATCTAGAACATATTTGCTGTACATAGTACTACTGTGTAGGCATCTAAAGTATGGAAGCCTGGAGTGATTCTTTTATGCATGGTTTGTCAGGTGTGCAAGCAGAAACTTACACCTGATGTGAACAGTGAACTGCGACTGCTGAACAGTTGCAAGTGTTTCAAAAGAGCAACAGATTTCAAGGGAAACAGGCAGCATTGCTGTCTGAGGAAGACGCAAAGAGTGATGAAACTCCGACTGACAATCATCCTAAAGCGATCCAAGGATGGCTGGACTCCTTATACATTGTGTGAAGGGGCAAAACTGGCTCTGAAAGAGTTTATTCCAACAAAACACATCAAAAATTTGAAAATCAGTATGAAAAAGAGTGGTCTGAGGTAACGCAAAGAAAAGATGTCAACACCAAAAGGAAGGAGCATTAAGATGCTTTTTGTGCATAGCCTTCAATAAGGTCACTGCTGATGGCCTGAACAGGTTAGCTGCAATTTGTCCACTCCCATTCCTCCCCTGAGATTTAACAATCCCTGTAATTCAGACTGGCAATGCCAAAAACATAACTGATGCTGGAGACAGGAGAGGTAACACAGAGTTATGCAGCAGGTTCTCAGGGAAGGACGGGCTGGATAGTTGGCATGCTACCTTATTTTCCAGAGCAGAGCATTCACATGAACCTTTATGAAGAAAAATAAAAATGGTTTAAAGTCTCTGGAACACAACCCAGCAACAGAAAAATTTAGTGCTGAACATGTACTTTCTCCCAAAGATAGCCAAAGATCTAAAAAGCACATATATACACATGTGTATATATATGTATATGTGTATATATACATACAATTCAGAGGAATTACAAGCATATACGAAAAGAAAGATGTAGAACATGTCATGTATTTTTTAATGGTGCATCCAGCATCTCTGTTCTTTAGGTCGGTGGGGAAATATCTTATCTAACATTAAGAGAGCTGACAAACAACGTTAGCCTATGCAAAGCTCCTTGTTAATGAATACCAGGCTGTTTCTGTGATCAAATTCACTTCTTTAGGAGGTAGCATTTTGCTTGGGCATGTTTGGGCATGTGCTTATTGTATTCATGTACCACTCAGAGCCCTATTAGAGTAAAAATACAAATACAGAGGTCATTGCAATATCACAATGAAGATGAAATCCAGTTCCTGGGACTCATTGAGGAAATTAGTAATTAAACGTTTGCCCAGTCCAATGATTCCTCCTTCAGATCACATTCTTTTAGCCAGCAAGATCCTTACTGGAAGCAACTAACCCTCCATCCCCAATATCTCATTAAAAAATAAAGCTCCAAGCAGAGCCCACCTGTGCAAATAAAGCAGAACAAGAGTTGTTCCAATTCAAGTATGAATGCCAGCTGCAGAAGGCATTCTTCATTGT
Organism: Penelope pileata; assembly: GCA_013396635.1. Taxonomy (NCBI): domain Eukaryota; kingdom Metazoa; phylum Chordata; class Aves; order Galliformes; family Cracidae; genus Penelope; species Penelope pileata. The sequence goes on along the minus strand of WBMW01003688.1, from coordinate 1,141,283 downwards.
TACGAAGAAGCACTGCTCCTTACCCTCACCTTTCAGGTGAGCCCCTCGCTCACCATGGAAAGTAACTACAGCACCACAGCGTGCAGCTGTTTCCCTCCTTCTCAGGAGAGCTGGCTGAAGGTAGAGAGCATAGTTCTGCCCCTGGAAGAACAACCATTTCGCCTCAATGAAGTAATCTATTTCCAAAGACTCACACCAACCCAAGCAGGTTTTCTGAGTCACCTGTCTGCCACACTGCTCTTGGTGACCAGGTGCCTCTCCTTGAGCCTAGCACCATTTCTCCTCTGAGATTCCTAAAAAGGACCCAAACACACTTTTAGGATATCATCCATCAATCAACAAATGTGGTTTTTCTTCTACAGACCATTATAACTGACAGCAACTCTGACTTACCTTCAGAAAAACACAGACCTGTTTTCATTGTAGCTGTTGTTATTTTGATTGTTGCTTTTTCTCTGTGACAAGTTTCATTTTGAAACATTACAAAGAGGGAATGCATTTATTTAGTATTTTAACTTTAGTCCAAAAGGTACTCTGAATTCAGCAGTGGAGATGCATACAGTTTTATGTCAAGCATTTCTCTGTTACGCTCCTTTATTTATTTGTTTCTTAGTGTATTTCTTCTCTCCTACAATCAATAGGCACAGACTCATGGTCTTTTTTCACAGTTTACAGAAAAAGAACTGCTGAGCTACATCAGATACACATACATCACAGGTATAATGAAGCAATGCACCATAGAAACTCCATAGAACTCACCGTGCTCATTACTCAGAGCTGCTGCTGGGCTGTCCTCTCAAAAGGATGAGATGAGTAACACTTCCTGGAGTTTACCCTTCATTTGGCCAAGATCAACTGCACTAGAAAGGCAGCACAGAACAGACTGTCCACTTCAGCAGTGCTAAGAACTGCAAACCATTTGAAATTTGTCCCTGGTTTTGTTCCAACTCAAGCTATTGGCAGATGCCATAACAATACCAGGCTTGCATCTTGATGATGGCTCATGTTCTTGATTGTTTGCAAAACTCCTCCTACTCACTCAACAAAACATGGCCCTTGGCTCATAGGGTTTTGTCCCCCTTGGTGCTCTAGAAAAAGATATCCCAGATACCATGCTGTCTTAGTTTCTAACAGAAGTTACTTCTCTCACAGTGTCTGGTATGAAGCTGTGTTTTTGTTCCCAGAAGAGAAAACAACTGATAACACCTGGCAGTGTTGAACACAGCCAAGGACACATTTTTGTTCCTCAGTGNCCATGCATACAGAAAACAGGTTTGCTTCTGTGAGAAATACTAAAAAGACACGAACCAAAGAGCTGTTAGCATATAAGAGAAGTCAAGCTGCTTTGCTTTCCCAGTGGAAGAATATTTTTCAACACTGAGGAAGTCCAAAGCACTTTATAAGCATTTTACCACCTTCAAGTCAGGCTTTTCTTGAATCTTCCCAAGTTTTGATTATAGTTTTGTTTTACATCATTAAACACAAGCACTACTCATCCTGGCCCAACCACTACATTGATGTATCTTCCTGGAAGGGTTTTGCAGGGTGGTTATTTGCCTTGGCTTCTGCCACACGTGCCACGTCACTACAGAAAACCTCCACTCTTAGGCAGTTCACCAGGCAGAAAGGTGTTCAGCTCCTGAGATTCCTTCCATTTCATCCTTGATAATCCTAAGTCCCACCTCACCATACAGACAACCAAGTTTTTGCAGCTGCAGAATCATCTAAACACCCCCCAAAATGAGTCTGTTCAGACTTGCACCATCAGAGGATGACACACAAGTGCTTTAATGAAAATTTACCACATCCACATTGCAGCCCAGAAGGCCAACCGCATCCTGGGCTGCATCAAGAGAAGTGTGGCCAGCAGGTCGAGGGAGGTGATTCTGCCCCTCTACTCTGCTCTCGTGAGACCTCACCTGGAGTATTGTGTCCAGTTCTGGGGCCCCCAACACAAGAAGGATGTGGAGCTGTTGGAGCGGGTCCAGAGGAGGGCCACGAGGATGATCAGAGGGCTGGAGCACCTCCCCTACGAGGACAGGCTGAGAGAGTTGGGACTCTTCAGCCTGGAGAAGAGAAGGCTGCGGGGGGACCTGATAGCAGCCTTCCAGGACCTGAAGGGGACCTACAGGAAAGCTGGGGAGGGGCTTTTTACAAGGATAGATAATGACAGGACAAGGGGTAATGGTTATAAACTGGAAGAGGGTAGATTTAGGCTGGATATAAGGAAGAAATTCTTCCCTGTGAGGGTGGTGAGACACTGGAACAGGTTGCCCAGAGAAGTCGTTGATGCTCCCTCCCTGGAAGTATTCAAAGCCAGGCTGGATGGGGCTTTGGGCAACCTGGTCTAGTGGGAGGTGTCCTTGCCCATGGCAGGGGGGTTGGAACAAGATGATCTCTAAGGTCCCTTCCAACCTGAACCATTCTATGATTCTATGATTCTAACACATTTTGAAATCTTTTCCTACCACTTTTCAGATCCTCCTGCAAAACACCGGATACAGGAAAGCAATCCCTACGCAAAGCAGTTTTTCATCATTCTTAACTACTTACTTTCCCCAGATAGCTACTGAGCTAGCTTTAGAAGGAAGTAAGTTGTAAAGGAAGAGGCTGCTTAGCAGCATTCAAGGAACAACAGTAATGAATCCTCAGAACAGTCTCCAAAGAACAACTGGAATTAATCCTCCATAGGCTGTTGCCCTCTTCTTGCATAGGCAAAGAGCATCAATAAAAACAAAAGTACAGATAAACTACTTAATGGCACAGGACTGCTTACATAGCAAAGCACATCTGCTTTGGTCAGCTAATTCCAGTTAGAAGAAAAAAGGATCCTTTCCCTGTTAAGGACAGTTCTTTAATTAGAACCATAATGGGTTATCTATCTATCAATCTATTTTTCCTAGTCTGGTAAACTACAAACTACATCACAGTTTTATTACCAAAAAAAAAAAAAAAATCTTTTTCTCCTCAAGATTATGTTGTCAGTGTACTAAGAAAGCACAAAGTACTTCTATATCAAACGAACTAGCTGTTCAGTCACTTTTCCTCTAATTTCTTTTAAGGGGACATAAAGATTTTAGGTAATCTAATTCTGTTGAGAAAAAGATGAGTATCATTGTTCATTTCCAACCAGATTACCCACAGAAACCAAGCTCAAGCAATCGCATTGTTTGAGCACATCCACTTTCCTGTAATAAGTTTTGAGCTACGTGGTCCATTTCAACCAAGCTGAACGTGTTGTCAGAGATGGTGATGATTTCCACCTGCTAGGCAGAAGACAAATACCCACCCTTCTCAGTGCCCTCAATTGGTACAAGGCCAGGAAGCAATTTCATCTTCATTAGATATTAAATTCCTCAAGGTTGAGACACAAACCTGAAGAAATTCAGACAGCTTTCTTCTTTCCCTTTTCCTGGGGGTGGGGAGGTTAGGCCAACATAATTATCCTCTGCTTTTCTGCACCCATCATTAAAAGGAACTGTGAAACAGTCCATATTTGTGAGGGCAACAAGCAAATCATGCAATCTTGCAGTGATTTCTGTTTCCCACAGGTTATAACATGTTGCATATTGTTTGCACAATATGAAAATAGACTTCCCAGAGCTTAATATTAAAAAAAAAAAAACTTCCTATCTCTATATTTTTTGGCATGTATATGAAAACATCTGAGAGATGAATTAAGTGGTCTTAACTATAATGTCAAGATTTTTCATTTCTAAAACACAGACATACTCAAATCCCCCAAACTCACTATTTATGAGAAAACAGTAGCAGTGTATCAACTGCCTTTACTTACTTTGCCTGTTGACAACTGTAGTCCTGAAAATGTTCTGTCTTTACTTTAAAGCTCCTTCATACAGGTGCACTGTCAACATGGCTAGTCAATTTGCCTCTGCTTCTCACTATGCACACAGAATTTGTTTTCCTTCCTCAAAATACACTGCTCTTAAAAAGGTGTAATTTTTCAGCTGGCATGCTAGAGGGAATAAAGACCATAACATTACTGTCACAAGTGGAAAAGGCCCTTTTCCTTTTTTAAGTCACGCTGTTGCTAGCAACAGTACCATTAAAAACATATAACGCCATTAAATTAGCAAGACAGTGACAGTTCCAGCTTTGGGACACCAAGACACTGTAGGTGGTGGTGGTATGTGGTGGTTTCACACTGGAAGGTAGGTAGCTCAGCACCACCATACCACTCTCTCACTCTGCTTCCTCAGAAGGACCTTGGGCTTTAGAGAAACCTTAGATAATCAGGCCTCTTATTTTCACCCTCGCAAGGTAGAACGCTGTCAAATTACTATTTCCATACCCTTTCTGACAGCGCAAATCACAAGCTAGAGTTTTGGTAAGGACTGCTGGGACAGGAATACTGCTCAAATCTACCAATGGCCATGTGCTGCCCTAGTAGTTACCAACCATCTTATGCCCACACAGCATAAAATTAAGATTTTCCTTTTAGGACAGCTACCTGCTTATAATATCACCAAAGCACTGAGTTACTTAGAACTCAGTATCCTGCCTTCCACCTCAAACTTGATTTGTTTTACCGGAGTAGGTTATGCTGTTGTCAGCTCACTGACAGAATATTGAAGTACCAATTCACCACAAAAACAGATCCAGGTCTCAATGCCCAGGCGTTCCGAAAAACAAGGAGGGAAGGGAAAATTACCTCTTCCTTTCACCACAGTGTGGAAGCTCTCCAGAAAGGAACCCACAAGTCCTGCAGCTTCTCTCTAATGGATACCAAAGAACACATGCACAGAGGGCTCTTTTGTTGCCAAATAACTAAGAAGTGCAGCAATCACAGTGCAAGGGAAGGATGTCATCTTAGGCCAGGGAAACCAGGAAAAGGACTCAAAAATACCCAGATTCACCCATCAGTGTATTTTAAGTGTATTTTTATTTACAGAGTAGAGATGCCTAATAAGTTATAAAGTTAGACATCTGACAATTCAACTTTTTTTTTTTTGTAAAAGGATATAAATATATACATGGAACTCTATCAAGTAAACATTGTTAACTGTGATACTTACAGTAAACATTCACTACTATCCTTAGGCTAACAGGCATCTCTCAACGATTAAATACTGATTTCAAGATACCCTCTATAAAACAGCTCTAAACTGTAATAAAAGGCCAAAAAATTCTCTTGCCATAAACAAGCTTTTAAAAGAGACTCTTAAAATGTCTTTATAATAAAGTTTACCAGGACAAAAATACTGCTTTATCTCACCCCCACCCCTAAGAAACAAATACCCCAGAGCAGCTGCAGAACTGCAGGGGGTATTTTAGCATTACTTTTTTCATTAAAATATTTTTATTTCACTACTTAATAACATATTAAGGAAGCTGCAAAAAATTGCAGCTTTATTAAATATTATTTACTGTTATACAAATATCTCACAGATGTGTCCACAGGCTTAAGACACTAGTGGTATCGCATGAGCTATCCCTTTTCCATATGCTATATACCTTATCTGGAGTGATGCAGAGACTATATAGAAAAAACATTTGACAGCGACTGAAGAAAAGGACTTGAATAGCATTGGCAGAACAAACAAAACAGCCTTTAGATCTCCCTGCTTCCTTATTTTAAAAGCACTTCCAGTTCAGTACTTTATTTGCCTCTCTGTTCTTCATGTTGGAGATGATTCAGGACATATAGGACAACTTGATAGCAGAAAATGTACTGATCCTGCAAGGGAAAGGAGATTAAGAGTACGCATGAAAAATGCTTGCCCCACCTAAGCAATTCACACTTACTTGCACTTCACAAGCGCGCAGCATTTGAGTTCAGCACTATTTCTACAGTAAAGTAAGCAAAAAAAAATACACAACAGAGAAGTATACAACCGCAACTTCAAACAAGTACAGGCATTCGTCTGCCACAAAAAGGTCTATTTTTTACATAAGGCAATTATCCTCCTTTCACATCAAAAACACTTCAAATGCAATAAGTACTTTACAAAAGTAGAAATGAAGACAGCAAGTGACTTTCAACGGTCTTTCATCAAGACAACTAACAGAGAACTCAGATTACAGTGCACAGTATCTTAAAATCTTCATGATACAGCTTTGGGAGATAATACATGTTTTGCAGCAAGACGTTGGGGTGAGAGGGTTTTTTTTATGGTTTTGTTTTTTTACACGATAATTAGAGAAGTCCTTCATGTGTGAAAAGCGGTGCAGGTCTGAGGTAAGGTTAAATATCTCTAGATCCAGGTCACGCCTGAGAGGTTCAATTTACTTCTGGCTATATACCTCCCTCCAAAAGGGGACTTCAAGACGTCCTCAGCAGTTTCAGCGATTCACAGCAGCTACAGTTAGGCTTTCTCTTTAGCATGCAATATAATTTAATATTTTTTTTTTCAAAAGAGCTCAACTTATTTCCTAGCACATACTTTAGAAGAAGAAAGCTAATTCCAACTCTTCTTTTAAACACAAATTGAGAGAGCACAGCATGCTCAAAACTGCTTTTTTTTTTTTTTTTTCTAAATCTATTAAATGCATACTGATGCTCCCTGGCACGGATCTGATTTCATTCTCACAACACAAGCGTTGCATTAGAGGGCACAAAGACAATCATTGCAGAAAGTTTCCTGGCACATCAGTTAGAATTCCAGCATCTTTCCTGTTGCTGGAAAGCTGTATCTAGATAAGCCAGACTCACCTCTGTCTGAACCATCCCATGCCGCTGCAGACGCATTGTGCGCACCAGGTCCGAGATGTCAAACTATCAAAATGAACAGCAGGTTAAACTCTGAAAAAACACACATGGGCATATACAGAAAATATCCCCAGCATCACACCAAGAAATCCAACTAGGTACATAGAATCATGAAGGTTGGAAAAGCCCTCTAGGATCACCTAGTCTAACCCCAGCCCATCCCCACCATCCCCACTGAGCCATGTCCCCCAGTGCCACATCTCCATGGTTCTTGAACACCTTCAGGGTCAGTGATTCCACCACTCCCCTGGGCAGCCTGTTCCAATGTATTACCACTCTTTCTGAGAAGAAATTTTTCCTAATATTCAACCTGAACCTCCCCTGTTGCAACTTAAGCCGTATCACTGCTACCTGGGAGAAGAGGCCAACTCCCACCTTGCCACAACCTCCTTTCAGGGAGTTGTAGAGAGCAATAAGGTCTCCCCTGAGCCTCATCTTATCCAGACTAAACAATCCCAGCTCTCCCAGCTGCTCCCCATAAGACTTGTGCTTCAGATCTTTCACCAGCTTCACTGTCCTTCTTTGGGCATGTTCCAGGGCCTCAACATCTTTCTTGTAGTGAGGGACCTAAAACTGAACACAGTACTCAAGGTGCAGCCTCACCAGTGCTGAAAACATGAAACATTTAGTAGTGAAACAATTTATAATTCAGTGTAGCCTGCACAGCCTTGATAGATCACCAGCATGAGCTGTCTTGGGGCAACAAGGATGTGGCCCTCCTACATCATATAGCCTTCTCTTTTTTATTTTACTGTGCACATCCACTGGCTCTCCGGTGTGCTCTTACTAGGAACTGAGTGTCCAGAAAATAGAGGCCGTTGGCCCAACCTAACACAATGCTTTTAATTTCTCCAGATCTATAAAACTTCTGGATATTTAGTTGATGCTTAGAAACTCTACTGATCTAAGCATAACAATGTAGCTCATCTTCTCTGCAAGTTCACAGAAGGATTTGCTATGTTGGCCCAATGGAGTACACAAACAGAACTAAGCTAGCTAGCACCCTCCTGTGGATCACCCTAGAAAGCGTTATTCCCACTTGTGCTGGAAAAATTAATTTACATACTGCCGTCTCAGGCTGAGCTGTTTGTATAGTGTGAGTTCTGGATGGTTTCCTTCATTATTCGTTTTAAACACAGAAGTAATACTGTCACTAAGATTTTGATCCATTTGCCTAAACAAATACTCTGCTTGCCTTCTAGCTAGAACATTTTTAAATGGCACCTCATATTGTGTGACTGAGTCTCAAAACACAGGACACTTAAACGCATTCCCTGAGCTAACCCAAGAACCAAATGTTAGAGCTCTCCCTGCCCCCTTCTTCATCTCCATCATCAAAGAAACGCTTGCACAGCTGCTGCTGTTTTACATCCTCACCGATGCTACATTAAGACATAGCTAAGACACTAACCTCAGAAGCACAGCATTTTATAAACAACTGAATAGCTCCAACTGAGCAGAGTTCATGCAAGTCAGAAGCACAGTTTAGCCCATTCTCTCAGGTACTCACATCAAGGTCTCTGCTGATTAGCCCCAGAACTACATCTATACAAATAAGGGTCCCCGACCGGCCAATGCCCGCACTGCAGTGAGTTACAATAGGTCCCTCTTTGTGGACATGCCGCATGTAGGAGATAAAAGTTAGCAGGTCATCTGGTTGAGAAGGGGTGTCATGGTCAGGCCAAGCGATGAAGTTCAGATGGGAAATGTGCCGTACTTCACCTGTCTGAGGTTTTAGAACGACAGTAAGAACAAAATGTTACACATAGGAAGAATAAAAAGAAGACAGATAAGTTCCCAAAGGAAACAGTCTTAGAAGAGAAGGATTTGCTTCATGAAAGTGATCTGCAATTCAATAAAACAAAAGAAATGGTGAGCCAAACTGAAAACAATCCGTAGGCAGCTAATTAGTATAAGGTTCTCTGCGCAGACTAATCATACACAGGAATGAACCAGCCAGATTGAATGAGTAAATGTTATACTCCTATTTATCTTTCTGTTTCTGTGGCCAAAGGCACCTAGAGAGCCACATTTGAAGTTTAACAATTAACATCACAAAATGAACTCCTGGCCCAACTGCCAGGAGTTGTAAAGGTCACAGAGCAGCACAAGCAGCAACGCTGAAGAGTTGCCCAGTAATGATCACTGGACAAAGAGAAGCTCTAGACTACCTCTCAATGTAGACATTGTGATTTTTCACAGGCAAGCCACAAGTAGACAATAAAAATGCCAGCACTCAAAAAGCATGCAAAATGACATTCACCTACCTGAATCTCCTCTAGCTCCAGCACTCTAATGATAAAGCCCTTCAGCTGCTGGAATCTTACAAGAGCAAGCCGTAGTCTGTCAGTTATCATGGTAGTCTTATTAAGTACATCTGGCCAGTAACGCTGACATTTTATCTTTTCTCCTTCAACCTCCTGAGTCATCATGGCAATCACAGTACAGTTTTGCTCCCAAACCATTTGCCAGAAATCTGCTACAGTAGTTGGGAGAGGTCCTTGACATGCAATGTAAACAAACTCTTCATTCCCCACTGGCATGTGAATGAAGCTGGCATTGATGTATCCACCTTCACTCCCAAGAGGTACTCTAGTGGTATCATCTGCAATCCCAACACAGCAGAAATACTTTAATGTCATGTGTAAACATAATTAGATCTTCACACAATAGAGATGCTGAGCCTTACACGCTCGCATGGTATTTATCTCCAAAGATGCTTCAAAATTTTATTAAAAAACAGAAAACATAAAAACAATACTTGCATTGAGGTACAAATCAGTACTTCTATTTGAATAAAGAAAAAGATGGCTAGAGGAGAAATCTAATTAACAGACAGGCATGGCACCTGACTTGAACTGCAGCACCTCTGCAACAGGTTGAATATTTCTCACTCAGAGCAAGCCTTTGACAGTGCTCACTGCTCGTCAGCATTTCTCCCAGCTAACAAAAGTTTGATGCAGGAAACTTACTGACAACAGTACACATTTGTTACTCCAAATTTACACGGGCAAAACTGAAAAAAGGTTGTCTGTCTACATACATTTACCTCATTTAATAATAAGTGGAATCTGCTGAAACACATGAAAAGTCTGCAGACATCCATCCCTACACCCGCTACACGAGTCTGTTGTTCACTAAACATACTGCTTTATTAATGTTCACTTGAAACATGTAGAAAATGGAAGATTTATTTTTTCCCTACTCAGCAGCAGAACTAGGACTGGGAGTCAAATCGTGTCAGTTCAGATCCAATTCATTTGACCATACAGATGGAGACAAAATATCAACACTGAATGTCAGATTAGTTTAGACTTACAAGGGAGTATATTTTTGTATCTGTTCTTCTTCCTGTTCTCCTTTGCTTGTCCAATCAAACACTGATCCAATGGTTTTAACTCTTGAAGATTCTGTACAGAAATAATTACTCATGCGTTAGAATGCTCTGAATGATAACAAGTGTTATGAGCAGTCTCTAATATAAACAAATCAAAAAATCCTACTGTGGATACACAAAATAATTCAGTCACAGACAGGAACCTAATTTCACACAGGAAAGAAAATAAACCACCTTGAAACAAATGAACAACTCATCCCCTCCATGGTCCAGTAACTATCTTAGCTTCTTCTCCCGAAAAACATTTAACAAGGTTGACTGTTAAGACTTTGAAAAGACTGTTTTCTCATTTTGCAGCTAGATTTTCCAGCATTTATTTACCTTGTCTATGCCTGTTAGCATCACATTCATTTGGTACTTTACCAGAAATAAGAATGATGTAAACACATTTTTGAATTGAACTCCCAGCTGAACCTAATCTTATCTCTCAGCAGCTGGTGGGGGGAAGGGAGAGATGTTTAGTGAAGGAAGTCTTTTCATCCCTTTAAAGAGCTGCAAGTTAAAGAGCTGTGGTATTTAAGGCAATGATGAATCAACCATTCTATTTCTGTTTCATCCTGTTAAAAGGCAAAGTTTTTAGAAAAAAGGACGTAAAAGGACAAATAGCTACTCACTTCAATCTCTTTAGAAGGAACTCCCTGTTCCAGCAATCCACGCAATATCCTGATGACTGACTTCAATTTTGCTCCAGAGTACTTGCCCCCAGGGAGCACATTCACAGTAGGGAGCGCAGAGATTTCTTCATTTGTCACCAAAGGGAAATCTGGCCGAAGAACAAGACTGATTTATATGTCTGTATAAATACCCAATTAAACTAAACTTAAATAAACTAAATGAATATCTAAAAGAAAGAAAATGTAAAATGCAGTGCAATGCTAGACTTCCTTGTTACTGTAACATATGGTTTTCTTGCCATGCAAGCCTGCCTTATACGTTATATTTTACAAAAAGCCGTGATCAATAAAGCATCTTTGAGTGAAACAGTCTTTTCAACACTTTTTGCTACCTGTTATCTCTAACCCCCCCCCATACAACCCAGAGAACACACATACAAACACAGATTGTTTGATAAAAACAGATAGACAGACAAACACAAATAAACTAACATAAAACAGCAAGAAGCAAAACTAGCTTTGATGAATCCAGGAACCAGAGTACTTTCCCGAACTTCCAGTATACTGAAACAAACTTCATATACATTTTAAATGTAAGTTCTTAAAACAATAATCTACAAAATTCATCAAAGCACGCATGGATAAATTCAGAACTCTCAAGCTGAATAAACATCACAGCCCATTTGTAGCACTTACAGTAAAAAAAAAAAAAAAAGTCTTTTAAATGGTAATTGTAAGATGTGTTAAACACATCTTTTTTCTGTTAAAGTCTGCTTCCTGTCAGGACTTCAGGGTTCCTCAGAAACACTACAAAATTAACAAACCAGAAGTCTTTCTGTTATTGCAATTAAGTCTCCTAAATCTAGTAATTTAGTCAAAAGGTTTACACGGATTTTTCTTTACTTTTTTTAATGAATACATACACTACAGACACAAGGCTGCCATGTATGAATTTCAGGAGTTGACATTTCTAGTACTATCTCAAAAAGTAAAGACTAGCTTCTGCCAAATGCATCAAACCTGGTAAATACTCCATTCTGCCAAATTGAGCAACAGTGGAAAAATCAAGAGTCCGTGTACAGGGAAATACTGCACAATTTGAGCATTGAATAGGTACTATTTCAAGCACACAAGATACTGATTTGATCATGATCAAACCACACAAAGCATCATATGTTGTTACAACTTTTGTCAGATAGATAGTACAGAGGAAAGCTTTAGTGGTTTAGTGGATTGCAGTGGTTTCAACTCCACTACAATTGCAGGCTCAATCTTGTCAACACTTGCTCTGATGAACTTTCAGACACGCGTAAGATAAAGCTGTAAGATCCCTTCTAGTGGGTTGCAAGCTGTCACATTTCCCATTATACCCGTCATTAGACCCTCAAATCACATCCAAGACATTTTAAAATTTACATCTGACAAATTGTCTGCTTAATGTGATTATCAGTTTTTGATTAATTGTTTGCTGAAGCTCTTGCCTTTATTTACACGTTCTTGGTTGATTGATTCAATTGGCAATTCATCACTTCCCCACGTGATTTCATCTTCATCTGCTTGACTCAAGGGAGGTTGCGGAGGAGAGCTACAGAGACAATGACCAGAAGTAAGCAGCGACACCTAGAGATAACCAACGCATCGGCAATCTAATGAAGCATCACCAGAAAGTAATTTTTTAGCTACAAGTATTTCTGGACCAGATTCATACCAGTGATCTCAGAAAGCCATAGTTTTTCCCTTTTTTCAGTCACCAATGGAGATTTGAAAGAAAATGACAGTAGGAAAAGTACTTGGAAGATACTAATCTAGTAATAATCATCACTGCAATTATATTTCAAAGGCAAAGCAATCAAATAACACCCAACAGCACATTTGCACCATTCACATAGTTCAATACTTGCTTTAAAACACTGGTTTCCTAGCTTCATTGAGGGTAATGATAAACACGAAATATTTATGTCATAACGTCACTGTTTATACCAAGATTCAACATAATCTTCCCAGAAGCTTTATCACAATAGAAACAGAAGTACACATTCCTTGACTGAAGCACTACTTAGAGTAAGGACTAATATTATTTAGCACAGAGAAATTATCATGGGAATTTCCAAGATTCAAGGCAGGTCAAAGCAAAAACTAATAACACGGTCAGGCACATCCTTAGTTTTCCATCTAAAAACAGTAAGCCCCAAGCTCCCCAGTGGATGCAGATTGATCAGTGGAACTGTACTGGCACTGTGCTCTAAGACCTGAAGAAACCACAACTAGGGAACGTTGTGAAGATACAATATTGTTTGAATTTCTTCTTCATTTGCAATCAGCAAACTGTCAGTACAGTGCAAATAAAGCTATTTAGAACCATATGAACAAATGTCCTAGTTACTTGTTATAACTACCTATCAAAGGAATAATAATACAGTCAGGGCACAGTAAAACATATAAAGCTGAATAACAGTCAGGCGAATTACAATCTTTTAAATAACAAGGACAGAGAGCAATTGAACAAGACATTACACAGATATCTATCCATCTATTTATACCTATACACACACACTATGTGCATTATAACACATCTCTTGAGAGCTTCAAATCTCATAAATTTATTTCCAAGAAACACTAGGAAAAAAACCTTACCTTTCCGGCATAGCTCTTTCTTCACAATGGTCTTCACAACCATTTATGTGCATTGGCTAGTGGAAGAAAAATGACAAAACTCATCAAGGTCATAGCCATAAAGTTCATTCACTATAAATTTTTAAGGATGTGAACAGCTACACAGGGTACTTCCGAAGGGAAGTTAAAAAAAAAAAAAAAAAACAAGTAATGTAAGACTTGTTTAGACAGCTCACTAAATAACAGAAGGATAATATTGAGCACTTGGAAAAAGGCTATGCTATAGTAAGGCCAAAAGCTATCTTAAAATTATTCCTGACTCACAGCATCAGTAGAGCCATCTACATTTTTTCCAGTTGACTTTTTTGTTTGTAATCCTTAAAAACCTCTTATGAAGCAATTTTGATTGTGAACACTTCAGTTTCCTGCCAAGTCACCACTGCCATATGGAACAGAACAGGGCTGTACTCCTGTATTCATCTTCCTCAAAACACAATTAAGACTCAGAAAAGAGGAGAACGTTTCTCCTTTAGAGAAAGAGCAAGTCTTCAAAATGATTTACGCGTATTAGGCCATCTTGGAAATTTCCACTATCGTACCCAGAGAATTTTACTTTCGGATCTCCTAGAGAATGCTGACAGAGAGCCAGATGGCTGACTTGTCTCTCAGCTCTCCTAACTGGACAGAAAGCTGCAACAGCCAGGATATGCTAGATAGACAAGAGTTCTGCTAATGCGAAATATGAAACATCTGGGCAGCTAACGGCTGATGTAAAACAAGACGTAATAAAATACGGTAAACAACATACAGAAGTTATTCAAGTTAATGAAAGTATTCTAGTAAAAAGTAAGGGAAAAAAAAGCCTCAAATTTATGTTTTGGAAAGTCTACACAATATTCCTTGTGACTACCTCCCTTCTCTGAGCAGGAATCAAGGAAACTGTAGATGAAATGGCTGAACTAACACTAACAAGGTATTATATTATTACCTTTTTAAAATCATTATTATTTAAAATGCATATAAGGTTATTTCCATAACCTCTATACAGATAAGGAAGACAGTAAATTGAAAGAGACTGTCTGAGAAGGCAAAGTCTACAGATGTCTGTTAGGTTCTTGCCATCTCACCTCTGAAAAATCTTCAGGTAAAGATGACCCATCACAGTCTGTGTCTTCAGACTTATCTTCTGTCAGCTTCCCATTCATTTCTACGAGAGCAGAAAATCAGAACACAGAAGATATAGCACAAACATAGTGAAAGACGTCCAGCAATCACCTTTTCAAGCATGTGAATCTTGTTAGACAAGTTTGGCACTAAACCAGCACAGGTGCCAGAATAATCAAGCAACAACTACATCCCTCTGTTATCAGCATGCTGGAGAATCAGACTTCAGGCTTCACCATTTTTAACCGTAACAGCTGCAATTAAAGTGAAGTTGTTTGCACAGCTAACAGAATGGACAGGCTAGTGCTAGTTAAGTTACCAGATTCCTATGTCAACAGTGTTTCTGCAACTGAATTATATTTAGACCTGCAGTAGTTCCAAACCAGGCTTCTACTCACTCTTTGTATTATTAAGTCCTAATGAAAATGTTCTGGGTAAAATCTGCCACATATGGCTGCTATAGAGTTCTCTGCTGCCCTATCTTACAAGTTCAATATATCTTCATTTGCAAAGGCCAGATCCCAACCAGAAGAAATTTGAAGTAGTGGAGCTCAAATTACATGCCCCAGCTGAGGTCCTCAGCACTCCCTGATTTTAATGTAATGACAGATGACAATAATTCAAATGAACTTAAAGAGCAGCAAAAGAGCTGAAATAACTATCATTTTGGAAGGTTCATCATCAATTCTGGAAGGAATCTTCACACAAGCTAGCAAGCATCTTCGCTTCAACACTTGGGAACACACATAGTGTGACACCACAAAGGAACGATGAATTTTACTGCACACCAAGTTTCAGACACCAACTGCAGCTGATGAGACAAAGAAAGAAAAGAAAGCTCTACTGACAGAAGCAGGTACTGAAAAGACACGCGGTTTTCCTAAAAGAGACAAAGCAGTCTGGTAAATCATTTGGTTCTGAGAGATCTCAACCTATTTCCAAGTTATGCAATATGCAAGTCAATGAAATGCTGGGATGCTGAAAGTCCAACTGCAGCTGCAGAACCAGGTATCTAACCAGGTGCCTAACAGCATCCACTCAAAAACCATTTGAGAACAACATTCATTCGCTCAGATTACTGAATGCAAAAACTTGGAACTTGACATATTAAAATGCCTTTGAAGTTCACTGGAAACAGCCATCGTTTGTCTGTATTCTACTTTGGAAACTTCTCCTTCACAAAATAATTCCACGTCATCTTCACACGCTTGCCACTGCTTACCAGGCACCTTACTTCAAGAGGACTTGTTTTTAGTGACCTGCTTTTTAAATGATTCACAGTACCTGGCAGATGATCTTCTGATGTGGCCTTCTTGACATGCAGAAGGCTCTGGGCCTCTGATGTTGCATTATTACGATTTAAGAGGTTCTGGGCTTCCTCATCTACAACATCCAACAGATACTGGACAACTTCATTGTGATCATCCTCATCATAGTAATCATCATCTGGAACCTCTGTTTCCAAAAATAAATAGTATAAAATGACAATTTTTCCCAAAATAGGGGAGGGGTGAGGACAGAGAAAGAGAGGAGCAGACACCAAGGCATTATTTCTAGCTGTTATCGTGACTTTCCCTCACTTGTCTCTGCCACAAAATCCAGTTTTCATAAATCTACTTCCAACTTCGGCTAATTGCTTAAGAGCACACTACAGGGCTTGGAGATGACCTTCTAAACTTGACTGCCAACGTAATTTTGACTTATTTCAGTCTATTCAAACCATGCAATTGCCTTCATTCTCTTTCATCCATGAACCGAAAACTGAATAACGCGGTCCCTCATCTCATCAATTCTTACCTGATTTGTCACTGTGTTTAGAAAAATCTGTTATCTGAGCAGCAAAGCCAAGCGAAGAGGTATCTCCAGACCCTGTAAGATTCATTAGTCCTTTTGTATGATGTGTGATATTTTCTGTGTTTGCATGAGAAGGTCCTAAGATGCCACTGCCATTGACCTAAGAAAGTGAAGGACAATATAAATTAACTCTTAAAGAGTTTGGCATTTTCTTAGCAGCGAGCAACCCTTAAAAGCATACAGCTCCCAGCTAGCAACAAACAGAAACTAGTCATATCCTATGTCATCTGAGATAACTCGGTGACGGGTCGGTAGAACTTTACTTGTCCATTTGGCAGCTTTTAAATGTGTTAGAGTTTTCAAATGAAGTGAGCAAAGGAAGAAAACTACAGTAACTAAGGAAAAAACCATTGAGATAAAGAAGTAACTACTAGAAGGAAACACACAATATCTCACATTATTATGTCCTCTATAACACATACACAGGCTTCAATTTGTTCTTACGTCATATCTCTCAGGAAAAAAAAAAAGGGCGGGGGGAAGAAACCATCTGGTGACGTAAATGTCAACATCTGCAGGAACTGAGAAGAGACTAGATCATAGCCTTTCATTACTCTATAGAGCAATCCCAAAAGAAAGAGAAGATTAATGCCAAAAACTTGCACATTTATACCATTGCTTTTTCACATCAAATGGCAACAATGGCAAATTTGACGTAATGCACTGCTTAATTCATTCATTAAAATGAATAAACAAAAAACCAACTTGTGCAAACTATATCCTTTTTTTCTAGTTAATGAAAATGTGCTCCATAGAGGAATATTTACCTTTGGCCCATAAGCATCAGTTATCTTTTCTGTTTTATCACAGGGATCCCCATGGGAACAGCCTAAACAAAATAGGGAAAAAATGAACTTTATAACACCATTTTCACTATAATTGCATTAGTCCCCATCAATTTCTATTTTTTATAATATAAACAAGATATATTATGTTGTGAAATGAATAACATTTCCGCCTACCTGATTAATGGCCATTGCCAAGATTATGTTTGATAAACTATACTTTATTATGGCTTTTTGAACTTAAAAGTTCAATGGAATGAGAGAGCATGAATACTAACACAAATAACCAGCTCTACACAAAGACAAATGTTGATAAATAGCCTAACAACCTACAGCAGAAAGGCAACACCTGCACCTTAGGGAAATAGGATTTGATTTCCTTTCCCTTCAAATGCATAGATTACAACCTCACAGTCACTTTTTTTTTTTTTTTTTAAAACAAACAAAAAACTCAACAAAACCAACAAACATCATCCGACATTCAGGTCCCTGTTCTAAGGTACCTTCCCCACTTGCAATGAAAAAAGTGATATCATCATATAAAAGACCACTGCTTATCCCAAACATCACATTATGGGAATAATAAATGAGACTAAGTGGAACAAGTTGATGATATGTATCTAGCTTCTAGTGGAGTTCTGGATTTTCTTACACATCATGCTTTTACAAGCAAAAAACCATTTAGATTAAATCTCTGAAAGATGAGGGAGTTGAAGGCAGTGGCTTCCAAGATTCAGTTACAGGGCTTGTTCCTAACCAATATCTTGACTAAGTTTTTTGAAACAGAATATTTACTATAGTTGTAAAGTATGGGAGCAACAATAAACCAGAAGACTTAAAATAATTTCACAAGGCAAGATCAATATTCAAAACTAACTCGATACACCAAGGGGGAAGTGAGAAAAACAAGACTGATGAATCAAACGCAAGGCACCAAACTTCAATGGAAAAAGCAAACATTTAAGATGGTAAGTGGCAGCATAAGCAGTGATTCAGCAGAGAAGCAAACGTAGGTGGTGAAACATACTGAATCTAAGCGAGTAAACAAGGCACTACTTAGCAAAAGACAGTTGATCTCACTAAGTAAGTATTAACAGGAATGCTGTCTACAGAATGCCTGAAGTCATTGCTCCTGTCTGCTTGGCACTGGTGAATCTCATTCCACGCCATGTGTGTGACTGGAGACACCACACTTGAAAAGGAAAAACAGCCAGCCATAAACAAACCGGAGGGAAACAATAAAACCAATTTGGGCTATTTTGTTCTTGAAAAAAGAGAAGATTAACATGAGACCCAAAGTCCTTGCAAATGTAACAGATATTTTTTATATGTAGTCAGAAGAAATAGGACACAATTAGAAAAATTACATACGTGTATTAATAAAAACAGATCAGTTGAACTTACTCCTTGAATGACTTAAGCTTATTAGAGAAAATTTCTAAACTACAAGAGAAACAGAATCCTATAGAGACTATTGCTGACTCTCTTTTAGTGGAGCTTTTAAAGGAAAGAACAAGCAAACACCTACTGGAGCTAATCTCAGTACGCAGAGTCTTAGTGCAGCAGCTGGACTCAAGATAGCATTTAAAACCCATACCAGTTCCTTCATTTTTATGGACGTGCATTTCATTTCACTTGCAATAAATGATCAAGTAAATCTTACCATTAGCTTTCTTTGACCACGAATTTGAGCTAACAGGGCTTTTGGATTTTGGAAGGACTGGATAGCCATCTCTATGAAAAGAAATGTTTACAGAAATTTTTATTAAAAACAAACAAATGAAAAACTCCCTCCAAAATCGTTTTTGTACATATATCTGACAATCAATAAAACTGCTAATCCTGCTTTCCATTACAACAGTTCTTGAATATTTAAAACATTTAATGATAGAGATTAAGCACCAGCAGCTAGGTTAGTTCCTACTTCAGGAAGCAACAAAGACTTTGTTAGAGGTGCAGTTTCATCCTAGATTCTAACAAAAAGATTTGGCCTCACAAATCTTTGCCTCCAGGGAAAAGGAAAGGTGAGGAGGAAGCAAAAAACATCAGACATGGCTGGAAGATTTCAAAACTGCAGTAGATGTTGCTAGACTTTCCATTCCAAGCAAAAAATTAAACTTAGAGTAATCTGGAGAGTTTGTTAGACTGCTGCATTCCCATAAAAAAGAAGCAAGCATTAGGGAAAATAAAGTGGTGCACTAGAATCCGTGCCAGAGGGTTTCGACACTCAGAGCTGTGCCAGAACAATCATGCAATCATGTGATGGAACTATTCAAGCACTGAACAATATTTTCTCTCTCTCTCTCTCTTTTTTTTTTTTTTTTTTTTTTTAAAGTTTGTAGAATAGTCTGTAGCAGTTTTAATTAAATAAAGAAAAAGGGAAAAAAGGAAACTAAAAAAAGAAGGAATAACTGCATTAGAACAATTGTGGCATATTTTGAAAATATTTTGAACACTTCATAGCTGGACACATCCTTGTCTTCCCAAGAAGCACAAAACATAGCAAGTACTAAGTACTTCCATTCCACTGAAGCATAAAAGCAGAGAATATATGTCCCCTTTTTGTAGCATCAGTCCTCAGCGACATGCCAGCTGGTACCACTCTGGTAAACCAGCTGTCATACCATGAATGTGTTTTATCCATGCGCAGTCAGTAAGAAAAACAAAAAGTACAGGGAAGCATTCGCTTCCAAAACATACCTCGTCGCTTTGAGCACCACTTTAGGAAGAGATGTTTCCAATGTTCTTTTGGCTTCTTTCAGAGTCATTCCCTGTGTGCTTACTCCATTAATGTAATGGATAATATCTAGTGCACGGAGACTCTCCTCTCTGGCAGCAGCTGATTTGGGGAGAACGTCACTAATATACACAACCTGGTAAAGGCTGTCATGACCTCCTGCTAACAACAGACCTGTGCAAGAAAAAGATCAAAGTTCTTTCTTTGTAACTGAAGAGGAAAAAAAAAATCACATTAGAACAAAAAAAGCAATATAATTCTCTGTTACCTAGCTCCTCCTTGAGGCACGTTAGTGTAATATCAGGCAGCAAATGAGGCAGTACTGGCATCTTGGGTAACTCCAAAACACGTCCTAGCACTAATTTGACAGTCTTCGGGGCAGCGCGGAGAAAGTTTACTGCATCTGTATGACTCATGTTAGTGACATCGATGTCATTAACCTGGGAAGATAAAAATCATCAAGTATCTCTTATTTGGGTTCCAAACAAAACAGATAGTGTTACTGAATAAACAATCACTACTGTTCCTATCGTTGACATTTGACATTAAAAGACAAAACTATAGATGCTTTATTGACAACACTTACCATTCCTCATATTACCCAGACAGAATATAAATGTAAAAATTTAAGTGCCATTGGTGGAGAAACAAGTTTACAGTTCAAATGTTTTGACAACAGTCAAGAGGTGTATTACTTTACTGATGCTATCAAAAAAAAAAAAAAAAAAATTCAAATGCTATGTCTGTATAAGCCAACACCTGAAAGCCTGGCTCAGAGCCTAATCCCATTTTCCTTCTATTTAAATCTTAATAAACTTCATAGTATTCAGCAGTGCTTCAGTGCCCTGATCTAGCAACAACTCACATACGCACTCTGTGTTAAGCACTTCAACAGTACTGTTCTCGGTGCCTGTTGGCCCACATGCAAGTTTTTCAGTGGATGAGAAACTAATACTACAATGAAGAACATTTACACTGCATGATATATGACTGGTAAACTCTTTCACAGCAAATTTCTCTATATTTATTTCCTTAGAAGATGGTAGCCATAGATGTATTTGACCAACTTCTTCTCCATGTATTTGAGTAAGTACCTTATTTATTAAATCAAGGCTTTTCTCTTTGAATAGGATGTGTTTTAACTTCTTTCAGCAATCTTCCCAGTGTTTTCCTACTCGTATTTCTTTTGTCTAACTGCACGAAAACCTGCACACTTTTATTTCTTATGCATATTTACTTTAGCACACAGAGTTCACGTATTTAATTTGGTTTTGGCTCAAAGTTGTTCTTTTCATGCAACCTCTGCATCTGTAAATGGTAATTCTCTCACTTTTATAAGTCGATCTCCAGGTCGCAGTCTCCCATCGCTTTTGGCAGGATCCTGAACAATGTCATGAATATAGCAGCCAACATTATCGCTACCTTTGGTCACTGTAAAGCCCAGACTACCCTTTTCAGACTTTGTCATGGTGACTTGGAGCTCTACTTCCTAGGGAAAGAAAATATCACTTTACAACACAGAAAAACAGAAGCCGCTTTAGACCACAGGCAAATTGAATTTAAGACTGTTAGAGAAAGAAAACTGGTTTACCAATTGGCTTAACTGGAACACAAGCCTGGACAGTACTGAGACATCTGTCAAAGCAGGCTCAGCTTAGCTGCATTGAGTACTTATCTCTCATTTGGACAGACTACTCTTTTGTATGAAAACAACCTTGGGCCAAAGGCTTATGATCTAAACAAAGTTGTGAAGGCTCATGTCAAACCTGACACCTTACTTTACTCTGAATTAGGTGCCATACATAAAAAGGTTCTTTAAGAAAGATGACATAGGAGGAAATATTCAAGTGAAGTAGGTGAACGTTTTTCTACAATGAGATAAAACTACAGCTTTTCTTGGAACTGAACATACGCCTATGTTTTCTCTATTTTTATTTGCGTGAATTGTCATTTGAAAGATGCCTATCTATTTCATTTGCACAGAAACTCACACAGCGCCATGAAGGTTTGAGAAGTCTTAGTCTCTGAAGAAGAGTATGGAGTATGGGCTAGAACCTGGAAGGCTCTCACAACTGAGACAGATCAGCGCCAAATTTTCATGTTCTTTTTATTTGTGAATCAATTACGTGAGCCTATGGAAAAATAAACTCCTTCTGATATACTGCACAAATATTTCTACGGTGGCAAGAAGCTATCTCAGAAGAGTCTCAAAAATATGCTGTTTTGTGGCAGAGCACAAAAAACAGGGTCTCCTGAGGTCCCTTCTGCCCTGATTTATCCAAACAACCAAACAGCAACATAACTGGTATACAAGGCTAGCCTGAGAACATTGTCTAGAGCTAGGTATGTGTTTAACCCTAAGTTTTCTAGGCTGAAGTGATGCACAAAATATACATATACAGATCTGCTTACGCACAGAGATGCATTCACACTCACAGAGGGAAATATACAAACCTCTGAAAAGCCCAGAGCAAAAACAAATGCAGGCATTTGTATGAGTAGCCACAGTTCAGAGTATGTGTCATTTATAAGACACCCCCAAGTTTAGCACAAGTGCAACCTACAACTATCTTGTTTGTAAATTACTTCTATTCGGTCACTCCCAAAACCATGGCTATAAAAATTTCCAGTTGGCCACAGCAATAGATATACAGACTACTGAAAGACAGAAATAGGAAATTACTGGCTCGTATTCTTCAGCACTTTTTTCCAGCTGGCTGAGTAACGAAGCCATTCCTTCCAGGCGTGGAGTCAGCTCAGCAGCAGGAGTAGCATAACAGTTGTTCATTAAAACGGATGTGGTAACATCAGGAACAGTTCTACAAGTTGGGATCGATGGCAAATCCAATGGCAGATTGCTGAAGATAAACAAGCAAGTCAAGGATCAGCTTACACCATGTAGCTGTCATCAATAAATAAATATATGAAGCAACTGTGATTTTAAATAGATTCAGCAAGCAAAACAAAAGAAGCATTTCCATGAGAGCAATAAACTATTTTTGAAAACACCTTCTGCAGCACTACAAGGATCATTATGAGCTACATACCTGTCCTCAAGCTCTGACTTGCTAAGAGTCTCATGAGCAGAATACAAGACGGCATGAAGAGCCTCTTCCTGACCACCACGTGCCTCGTGCTGGCTATGTGCTTGTGTCACAGCTTCATCTGATGGTTGGCAGAGGGCAGGATTCCAGCCAGGGCCCACCCGTGAGTCTATCACTTCCTCATCACCACTCCTGCTGCTGTCACTATAGCTGTCTCTTCTAGAGGGAGACTTAAGTCTTTTCTTGCTCAGATCAGTAGTTTCATTTTCATCTGAGCTGTCACCTTGTTCTCCATTTGATGGACCAGAAACTTCTCTGCTGACATCTGGAAATATTTGTAGGGGCGAACTGATGGGAGTCTACAGAAAGCAAGGACATTTAATACATCAAACTCCAGCAACTTTGCCAGGACAAAGTATGCAGAACTTTGAAACACATAGTGCTAAAGAACTGCAAAATCATTTAAGGAAAACAAATTTTGAAACCTTCATGTATGTTTTTATGGTCAAATTCTTGCATTCATGAACATACCATTCTGTGATAGCGTAAGAAACAAAAATCGTCACTTGTTTCTTTATTGCTTCCCTCCCTCTGCCTTTTGATATACGTGCTCCTTTATTAAAGGTATTTCATGCTAGAAATGAATTACAGGATTAACCATTTGTATTATTACTTTGTTCAGTTGTCTTTCTTCTTATCTTACTCTAGATTTAGCTTAACTTGGTATTTGTACATTTAAGTTTTTATCATCAGACTTCAATGGCTTTCTGAGTTTGAACATGAAATTAAAATAATTTGCACAGAAATCTGTTTCCAATCCTACGCTTTCTTTCCTATATTATGGAAAGCCTACTTCTCAGGCAAACTCCTCTCTACCGTCTTTTGCAGAAATATTATAAAATTTCCACTTTTTGCAAGCACCCTACAATGTCTTCCTGTTCTTTCATTTTAGCTATTGGAGCACTTTGAAAATGTTCTTTGGGACACCTCTAAATTCCAGCAAGTAAATACAACAATCTGTTCCTTAGTTTTACATGCACTTGAAGCAGACAAATTGGTGTTTCATAGAACATACTTTACACACATTACAGGAAACTCCAGCCATTACACATCAACTTCAAACCAATGTGCTACAAAGCAACTCCCACCTCAGAAACAGTGTATTAAGCCAATCTCAAATGTCTTAAGATGCAAAATTAACAAACAAATCACAAACAGAAAAACATTATGAAACAAAACAAAAAAAAAATAGTGGAATTCCTGGTACACTCTTGAAGAATTTACCATAGGAACCAACTTCCTGTGAGCACCATTTCCCTATCTTTCCAACCCCATCTCACATTTAATTAACTAACCCATCAGACCAAAAGCGTAATTAAAAAAAAATAAAAATCCTGTGCCATAGGCCTTACCAACAAAGAAGGATCAATGTCTGGCAGTATACCATGTGGTGGCCGACAAAGGAGAAGAGAGACTTCTGGAGATGTTCCCCTCAGAGCAGAGATGACTTCCTATGGCCACAGTTGGATTCATTGTTAGACACCAAGACTTGCAGGACTACCACAGTATGAGTTACATCACTAAGATAGACAGTAGAAAGCACAAACCTGCTGGGATAAACCCTTTAGTGATGCCCCGTTCACTTTGAGAATGACATCTCCAATTTCTATCTGCCCACTTTCTGCGGCGGGCTGCCCAGGGAAGAGCTTTTTCACCCTCACAATAGTTGAGCCCAGTTGCTCTGGGGTAAGATTATCTTCACGGCAGAAGCTGAACCCAAGGCCAGAGCTGTTCTTCATCAACTTTACCTCAAATGTGTTCTCTGCAAGAGAAATGGAAACGCATTATTTCCTACAGCATGCTGGCCATTAAAAAAAGTGGTGTGTGCTCTGACTTCAGACATGATATTGCATGCTCTCTCTCTCACAGGGCTCTGTGTCACCTACCAAGTTACTGAAAACAAGCGTTATCTAAAAGATCCCTGCAAGTTACAGATGATTACACAAAAAGCTGACTGTTACTTCATCGTCTGCTGGCTTGCTTTCATAATATCCACACTACACAGAAAGTCAGAGTGTTTCCAAAACTTTGGTCCTCCAGGAAGTCCATTAAGGAGGCTGTAATACCTAAGTGATGTGATGGTTCTGGCCACAGATCAGACATCTGTGAGAGCAGCAACTGCAGTTCCTGGCAGACAGGATAAACCCCAACAGTAAGACCAAAAGGTATCTGCAGTGGTTTCCCCACCTGAGTAGGCTTCCCTCCCTTTTCACAGGTCTGCAACCAGGAGGAGCTGAGAAGCATCAGCCTCCAGTCAGCCAGACAACTGCCCTTTCTCCAGTCTCTCTCCTCTCTTCACCCAGCTCTTGATGTCTGCTCCCCTCTAGATGGGAACAGTAGGACCTACAGCAGCTCTCATTTACATATGAATATCTTAACCTCCACTCAGTACACTTTTCTTAGCAGCACCAGAGTGAGCAGCATTCCTTTTACCCCCACCTTCCCTAAAGTCTTGGCCTTCAAGGCTAGCAAAATTGGGAAAAAAAAAAAAAAGGAACAGTGAGAGAGCAAACAGTTAACAGTCACTGAACTATATTAACAAAATGTGAGATTTTCAAAACAAATTGCAAGAGCACAAAAAGGAAGAAATAGCATTATGTGCAAGGGCTCAGTATAGAATCCTACCAGCTTTGTCTTCTGTCTATTTCACAGGAGATACAGAGAAAACAATTATACAACACTAAAGGATGCTTTCAACGTTCAGTTTTCTTACATGACCTGACCTGCAGTGACAAAGCTGTAGTCTTTGGCATTTGTAGTTTTTGTTGCTAGTTTCTCCTGAGGCTCACATTGCCCCGTCTGATTTGGAGGCGTGCATTGTGGTGTTACCGGAGCATGAACCTTTGCCACTGAAAGTTGCCCTTTTTCCAACAGCAGATGCACCACCTAAAGAGATGAAACATTCCCTAGTTAACTGACAATAGTCATGGAGATGGCACAGTCTAGACTATATGTTTTTTTCTAACTTCTCAGGATCTTAAGTTTTACAGCAGCAAGCTTTTTGGACACCTCCCTACCCTACGCATCCTCAGTTCATTCCTTGTTTTAAGAGCTGTGAGTGACAAGTTCCATAATGAACAGACTTGCAAAGTTATTTGCCAAGGCAGAGTAAGAAAGGGTTTTCTTCCAATAAGGATGTTAAGGGGGTTAAAAAGTGTCAAAGTGTGTCATTTTCACATGGGTACAGGAATGAAAGTTAAAAGCATTTTACCAAGCGTGTACAAACAGCGCATGCTTTACACTCTAGATGTGCACATTCACTGGATATTTTCAGGTGTGCATGCACTTCCATAAATGAAGCAGCAGTCAGGAATAGCACTATAAAATGAGGAGACTGCTGACAGAGTCTGTTGCTATCCAAAAAGGCCAACACTCAAATAAAGCCACCCACACAATACGCAAACACAGTTGCGTATATGGACTGTCTTGCGCAGTTGTCTTCCCAGTGGATCAGATTCAGGAGCAGACTCCAGCATGCTACAGCTGCTTTCCAACGTGTGTGCCTGCCTGGGCTTCCTTCCTATGAAACCCAGAGTCAAGGAGAAACCTGCAGACCTCCCACCCACACTCAGAACCAGAACTTGACTTGGGTGAAGAGTGGCACTTGCAACCTAGGAAGAGTCTGAGAAAGCACATCTGAAATAACCACAACATTGTGGAGAATTCTCATCTTCAGTTTCCCCTACCTCCACTCACTCATGAAAAGCTGGTTTGCTACAGACAGGAGGAGGACGAACAGCCACTTACCTGGCCAGTGTTTCTCAGCGTTTCAACAGCTTGTTTATGGGTAGCACCTTCCAAACTAATCCCATTGACAGAAAGCACACGGTCACCTAGAAATGAGTGAGTGATTAATCATGTGAGGAAAAAATTAAGCAGAACATTTATAAAACATAGATCACATACAGAAACCTTAAAGTCTCAGCCAACAAAGGCAGTTACTGAAGTAAATTCTTCCTCCCCTCCGTTTTCTGAGTAAAGAAGAGAACTCTGCAGCTAAACTAACCTGAGATAATCCCATGTCAAAGCCAGCATTAACTATCAGAATGATGATCTGCCACAAAACTCTTAAATCTATATTAAAAACAAATCTTAATCTATAAAGCCAATTCTCCCTTTAGTAAGGAATGAAGCCTAGCTTAGAAGCAAGAAAAGCCAGAGCAATTATGTTGATTTTCTGTATCAAGTTACCCCACACATCAAACGAGAGCATCACAAGCAACACAAAGCTCTTCCCCTCCAGGGCCGATAGAGAAGTGTTTTCCAACAATGCATGCTGCATTACATGCATAATAATCCTGCAGCATATTTCTTAATTTTCCCTCCACAATCTCTGCAGTTTTCCATTGGTTCTGCAGTTGTTCTATACTTTGTCTTAATATTTTAACTTCACTTGCAGAACTACCTGTCAAATCATTTGAGACAAAATTTGAAATTAAAACTGCAAATGCATTAGCTGAGGAAAGCAGTTCTGGATCCCAGTGCCTCCTCTCATCATACTTTCTCCAAACAGACTTTCTAGGTTTTAGGCCAGAGTGTACCCCTCAAGTCCACCACACACAGTTATCTGTACAGTTTTCACATTAAGAACCCCCGACTGAATGAACTGAAACACTACCTTTTTCTATTCTGCCATCTGCTTCAGCTGCTCCCTTAGGAATAATTGCTTTCACATAAATACCACCATGCCTTATGCTAGTATTGACACCACCCTAAAAGGAGAGCAAAAATAGAATTTATCAGTCTGTTTACAATTAGAAAGACACTTTGTAATTAAACACAACGTCCTACAAGGATAGCTACGCTCAAGGAAGCACTTTGGCTACTGGCATGTAACAGGAACAGCCAAACTGTCAAAACCAAAATGTTTTACAAAGCATGGCTCACAGTCATGCAATTTATTATGAGTGAAGCTGGGGTGGGAAGACTGTAAAAACACAATGCATCACAATGCAAATGCACTCAAATCAAACAGGTGTCCTGCAGCAGAAGCATGTCTGCTCTGTGCTGAAGTTTACATGCTTGCATGCACATCAAAGCTCAGAGAGTTGTGTGAGCACAGCACGCATCAACAGCCAAAGCAGGAGATGCATACCCATGCAGTGTCCCTACTCCAATTCACCCTGTGATGTAACATGAAACTAAGAAGTGCTGCTTTCTCTCAGGTGATAGAAATTTGAAGGTCTAAGCTGAAAAAAACTGCTCAAGCTCGAATGGCAGTCTTTCAAGGGCCTTAGTATTTCTGGCTCTCAGACAGCTAACACTGTACCATCAGAGCTTCTCCACAAACTTGGACGGAAAAGGGAGACCAACAATGTGTTGATGTTCACTCCCAAAGCACACAGTGCTACATCTGAAAACTTAAAACACAGAGCTAGCTGTACACCTTTTCACCACTGTGCAGGATGGCAATGCAAGGATCAGAATGGAGGCTGAAAAAGGAAAGTACGTTGCATTGGCTGGCATTTTCTGATGTATTCTGCAAAGCCTTTGTATGCAATACAGCAGGCTTGCTGCTATTCAGTAAACAAGTCCTGCTCTACCTTTGTGCCTCCAGCCACCTCACACTGTAAGCAAAGCAATACAACTTCAGTGGTACGCTGTAATGCTACAATAATATAGTTTCATTCTGCTCTCCTTATGCTGCTTGCCACACACGAGAACAGTATTAGGCTTGCAGATTCAAACACTACCTATATGCTTATCCACATTGCCACAATTGAGAAAAGACTGACTTCATTTTAGGTATAAACAGCCAGTGAAATCCAACAGTTTTGATCTACAGTTAATAGCTGCTCACCATTATTATAATTTATGCTACTTTTCCATTCTCAAATTATTGTGTAGTCTGGAGATCCATCAACTAGAGTTAATTCTGGAATATTAGAAAAATCATGCATTTTTTAACACAAAAGTAGAAGTGAAAAATAGGTGCACCTCAGTTATAAATCATTCCTCTTCATCCCTGAGTGCCACTCTGCAGTATGGCAGGCTCTAAATGCAAACTACCTTCAAAATTTTACAACCTGATGAGAAATTTGTCCATTAAAAATACATTTTTTGTCTCACGGGGCGGTAACCTTGCAAGGTGGAAGTATCAGCCAGGCCTTATTTGGACCTAAGCAGTTTTTTGCTTTCTGCCTGTTAACCAGCAGAGGGAGAACATAGAACACAGTATGTGCGTGTGGCAGTGCAGATACTCTGAGGGAAGATAACCCCTTCCGCTACATGTGATGCCAATCAGGAAAACTCTTTATTTCTCTCCCTTGCAAACTTGCCACATTACTGGGGAGCAAGGGATGAAGACCATCTTTCTGCTTGTACTTGCAAAGTAGCTTCTGTGATAGATAAGATTCTATTAGGACTTTGGGGCTTCACTGTAAAACATCAAACAAGGGTTATTACTTGAGGAGGATGACATTAAGAGGGATTTATAATATTATTTTTCAGCTTTGGTAAGATGAATCATGTGTCAGTAAAACTACATGCTCTACAGTGACTCCAGAAAGTATTTTGCTTCCTTGTGATTTAGTAATTTAATGGGTTACTGGGAGTAGAGAAAAAGAGAAAACATCTAAAAACCTTGTCAAACAGTACCGTGACACTTATTCCCAAGCCGTTATCTTTTTTGGCTAGTTCAACCTCAAAGATATCTCCAGGTTTAAGTAGTGCTGCAGTAACCTTTTTAGAATTCACTTTGTTTGCTGTATTCGCTGAGGAAGATTCCTTTATTTAAAACAAAACAAAAAGAAACAAAAAAGAAAAAAAGATTTTCTGTTAGAGTTTTACAGATAAGACCCTAAAGGATGTATTTCTGAGTCAGATGCAGCCAAAAGGATTGCACATGGGAAAGTACCAATCAGCATGGCTCATAAGACACCCTGCTTTAACTCTTCCACAATTTAACAGCTTTAGTGCAGAAACATGCTTGGCCTTTGGCAGCTGAGTCTTTCATGTCAGAGTAAGCTGGTCATGGAACTGAGAAACCACAACTGAAACTTCACCATTGTTACAGACTAGGTTCTGTTGGATTAATTTGCACAAATTATCTCTCCATCAGCTGAGCATAGGGATCATTAGAAGTTAGGGACAAGTTTGTAGTACTTTCCATTGTGTACTTTCAGCAAGGTGAAGCATGTCGTGGCTCAGGGCATGGCTCACTGCAGAACTTCATGAGACAAGAATGAAGTTTCATTTGGTAAGAGCATTTTTCTACTGATTAGATCAATCACAAAAGATATGGGTTCAGCTACTACTCCAGGTTCTCATTCCAGATACATCACTATTACTTTTACCTAGTCTAGGAAAAACAACATATCTTCCAGGTAAATAAACTTCTAGGAGTGGTCATTAGACTATGATCACATTGGACAAAACCAAACAATTGAACGCATGTTCTCTACAGAATCAACAAAAGCACTATACATCGATTCTGAAGCAGAATCTGCTTTGAGTAAGACATGCCCATGACATGACATTGTGAAGCTGGAAAGCTCTTTGAAATTACAGGAGTGATTTTCTCTGCTCTTTTTGGACAAAATCACCAAACTAGTAAAAATTAGGTTATTAGCATTTGCCATTAGAAGGATAAGCTGCAGGTTAGGCTGTCCTTCCCCCACACCATTTCACCTTATTCACACCCACAGGCAGCTATTTCACCTCCACTATTACACTGATGAGAAACATTCATATGAGATAAACTATGCCTTTTTAGCTGCCTGTTGCTCCTGACTGCTGGAGTAAGTTGCTTCATCCATGTCAGAGTCTCCACGGTCAGAATATTCCACAGACTCCACCACCTCAGGCCTTTTAATTTTTGCTCGAGTACTGTCAGACAACGATCTTCTCTTCTCATTAGTTTTTGAAAACCCAGACTGGGAATCACTGTATTTCTGTGGATCCTGCTGGCTTCTGCCACTTGCACGTTTGCCAAAGAAGGCGGCTGTCTGGCTCTGAGACAGGCTGGCACTCTCAGTTCTGGAGTCCTGGGAGCTCATGCTCCCATCCCGCTTGCCTCCTGACAAGCCAGACAAATTCCCTGAGACAGGCCTCTGGTGACCACGGGATCGGCTGTGTTCTTCCGAAGAGGACTCTGCCTCATTGTCTTGCCCTGATGATGGCCTCCTTAAATAAGTCCTGGTTCCATTAGTGAGGTGGGCAGCACTGGATGATGCTGAAAACCAGAAAACAAGACAGTCAGCAGTAAAACTAGGAACATCTTGTCTACAGCATTACACAAATTTTTCAGTTTACAACCATCTAAGGTTTTACCAGTACATGCCACACATTAGGCTTTCTGTTTAAGGTGCAATCAGCACACTCTCACTAAAGGTTACAAGTTATCCTTCTGTATCCTCCTGCTGTCAGTCTCAAAACAGAATTTTAAGCACATATTAACCGGGATTGCACAGAAGTGACCGAAGTTCGAAGGTGGCGATTTATGGCTAGGTCAGCTGCTCAGATCAGTGATTTAAGAGAAACAGAGAACGTACAGAAGTTGTCAAACAAGGCAGATTGCTCAAAGAAGAGCTCTTTAACAGCAAGGAATATTTCTCTCCATACCTTTGGATACCTTTTCCTTGGGCTGAGAGATAACGAGTGTCACATCTTCAGGAGCATTCTCTATAATCTCTAATGCTGCATGGTGGGTGACACCCTCTAAGCTTGTGCTATTCACGGATATCAGCCGGTGTCCTGCACAAAAGGATTTGTTCAGATACAGTCCAACATTCACATGATGTGAGAGTATGGGTCTGAAAATCTCTGTGCAGTGCATGGAATAAAAATTACTAAATTGGTTATGAATATTTCCTTTTTTGAGACTGCCAAGACTTTCCACATTATGATATTCTCCAGACCTTTGCCACTCATTCTACCTTCTCCTTTGGTGTAAGAAAAAAATACGCAAAAACAAAAATTGGAAAGAGTGTTAAACTGTGTGCAGTTTGGTTCAAGTCACAGACCAAACCACGTAAGCACAGATACTAAATAAAATCAATTTTCTCTCTTTTGTTCTTTTCTTTTAGTAACAGTAATAGGATTACATTTATTTTTTTTCCAAAACTGAAGTATGGATTTAAGAGTTTAAATAATTTTAAATTAAAAAAACATCTAATCAAGAGATAATACCAAACAAAACCTCTCTCTTTGTATGTGACTTCAGGTTTCTACTCCTTCAAGCTTAACAATTTTTATTTTGATGCAAATGACTTCTGTTTTAATCCCATTCAAAGATATATAACCAGTTTTGATAAGTTATCCAGAAGGTATCTGAAGGATGGCATGTTTAAGGGACTGACACCTGCAGCTATAGATGGAAACGGCAGTTTGGCCTTTTCTGTCATGTATATACCTCTCCTTATTTACACCATTCACCTGGTTTTAGAGATCCTTCCAAATCAGCTGGCCCTCCAGGAGTAATCGAATGAATAAAAATTCCCAGATCAAGTTTCCCCGTCTTCTCTCCGCCAACTATTTGAAAGCCTATTAAAAAAATCCCAAAGCATGCAAATATGTCAGTGATCAGAGTCTAACTTAATGCAGTACTAGTCTGTATTTCAAAGCAGAAAAAAACTTATTCATTCTAATAAATGTAAAGTAAAAAAAAAAATTAAAATCTATACATCTCAAATAAGTCTACATGAAAGGAAATGGTAAAGCTTTTTGATAAAACTTCTTGCACTCTTAGTTTTTAAGCAAGCAGTTCAGACTTTGTCTAGTTGTCTCCAGCATAGGCTAAAGAAGACAAACGTGGCAAGAGAAATGTATGCAGAAAACAACAGCATTGGATGTACATTCTCACTGACCAGATGAAATGCTTTTTCAGTTGCTTGGAATTTTAGATGCTTCACCTAAATGTCTGAGCGTGATGCTAAGAGCTGCATTCTTCAAACCCAGTTTTCTGTATTAAAAGCGAAATACACTTGTTTTTTCTTTTGAAGCTTCTATTTTTGCCAATTCTACAAGTTAAACCTGGGAAAGATGTTCATGATCAAGAAATATGAAAATCAAAGATGTCAGGCCTTCTCTATCCTAACAAAAACAGGCAAGTAACAGAACGCATGGGGAAGAAAAGGTACAGTTCAAACTACTTGCTTTCTTTCTTGGTAAACTCTTAAGTTACTGTGCAGTCAACACCAGATATTATGATCTTCTAGACTTTCTCTCTCTTCAAATTTACGTAATAGTCCTAAGTTACAGAACAAGGACACTTCAAAGAGCCCCCCTAAAGAGCTTCTCATACCAAACTACAGGGAAAAATTACATGGGTTTATGAAAAAAAAAAAATCAGTAGAAAAAGAAAGAATGGAATCCAAATATCTCAACTTCTGGGCTCTCTAAACCTCAAAATAATTTTAAACTCGATGATATGATGGGAATAAGAACAAAGTATGCAACTAGTTCATAACAGCTCTATGTTTTCTTTAAAACCTCTGTCATCACAATTGTGAGGTGTCCACACGACACAAACCTTTTATCTGAATATGAACCTTAAATGCCATTTTTTATGATGATTATTTCACAATAATCAGAAATGTCATCCCATACTTAATACAGAGAAACTGAGAAATAGACTTGCCCAACACCACTCACGTCATCAGCAGGTGCTAGCATCAAAGTGTAGGTTTCTGCATCTTAAATACCTTAGAAATTCAGCTAATGACTATTTTTCTCAGACCAACAATGAATACTTAAATACAGAACACAAAATCTGTATTTTATTTCAGCTTTCATAAACAACCCAACAATTTTAAAGGCACTTACCTAAGCCCATTTTTTCATCCTTTTTCAGGTTCACCAAAGTGATCTCTCTTTCTGGTGAGGAAACTCTGCTCTGTGTTGTTTGAAGAGAGTCAACTGAAAAGCCAACATTTCTTGATCAGACATTAGGTGAACACTTGCACATTGACGTCGTTCTAGGTTTGCCTTTACATTCTATTCCACAGGAGAGATTACTCCTCTGATAACCTCAAAAGCTTCTCTGAAATGGTGTCTCCAGCTGAGATGTTGCAAGCCATGTACAATTAAAAAAAAAATTGCACCTCATCCCATCTTCAGCAGTTACAATCTTTTACTCCTCCTAAGAAAAGCACTTAGGATAGTCCAAGCTCATCTGAGCCCTAGAATCCTCAAACCGAATGGTTGCAGTTCAGCCAGATATTTAGATCTGTGCTTAAATACTCTGCTCAGGGAGACACGGCTTAAACACACTAGTAAAAGTGAAACTGAGGATTATTATATGAAAAGTGCTTGCAGCCTGGAAGGCCAACAGTATCCTGGGCTGCATCAGAAGAGGGGTGGCCATCGGGGAGAGGGAGGGGATTGTCTCCCTCTGCCCTTGTGATGCCCCATCCAGAGTACTGTGTCCAGGTCTGGGGCCCCCAGCACAAGAAGAATGTGGAGCTGTTGGGGTGGGTGCAGACACTCAGAGGGCTGGAGCACCTCTCCTATGCTGAAAGGTTGAGGGAGCTGAGCTTGTTCAGCCTGGAGGAGAGAAGGCTCCAGGGAGACCTCACTGTGGCCTCTTAAAGTACTTGAGGGGCGGTTATAAACAAGAGGGAGAGAGACTTTTTACATGGACAGACAGTGATAGGACAAGAGGGAATGGTTTTAACATAAAAAAGGGGAGACTGAGGTTAGATGTTAGGAGGAAATTCTTTACTCAGAGGGTGGTGAGGCCCTGGCACAGGCTGCCCAGAGAAGCTGTGGATGCCCCATCCCTGGAGGTGCTCAAGGCCAGGCTGGATGGGTTCCTGGGCAGCCTGACCTGGTAGGTGGCAGCCCTGCCCAGGACAGGGGGTTGGAACTGGAACAAGGTCCCTTCCAACTTAAGCCATTCTATGATTATAAGTTACTGAAAGGTTACCGAGTAAATTCTCTTAATGATGGTCCTTTATTGAAACAACAATCAACGTGAGAAACATCTACTAAAACATATCTTGTTTAAATTGCCAACATACTCTAAGTCTGAACTCAGGAATTATCTACCTGGTGAAAACGGAACTTGTTTGGACTGGAGTGCCTGGCACAGATTTACTGTAAGTGGTACAGGAGCTACCACATATGTAAAACCTCCCCCCAAAAGCAATCCCAAACCAGTATTAAGAGATAGATTTAGGAAAAGGTCCCAACCAACCTCTCCCTAATTGGCAGAGGTATCTGATTTAAGAATAGCCAAGAAACAGGACAGGTGCCAGCAAAGTGCTTGACAAATACAAATTAAAAGTTACTGACTGAACTAATTGAATAGACATAACATTATTTATCAACTTACTGCTGTCTTTTAATGGTGTTGATGATCGAAGATTTCCAGAACTATTAATGCTAACACCTGCAACACAAATGCAAATATTTGGCATTATTATGAACTTTTTGCTTCAAGAAAGCTATGAAAATGCTTCAGACTTTACATAGCATGCACATGAGCTCATCAAAACAGCAGACTGCTTGTTTTTAAAATTAGGAAGCATCAAAGTAGCTATGGTTGAACAAATCCTAATCACTAATGTGCTTACGTTGCAATTCAAAGTTCAGATAGGTGGTAGCTCATGCAAAGGCAAAGAATTAAGGACAGAGGTTTGGCCTTCACAGCCACTCTTAACTTCAGATGAAATTAGCGAGGCTTTAAGAAAATACCTAAGTCAAAGATTAAATTTTGTAGCATGATTCGAAAAATATGCCTAACTTTACAAAACAACAGAACAGTTGCTTTGTAAAATTTTACATATTAATAAGCAAGTTTGAGCAGTAAAAAGCAGTTTGAACCAAGTATTTCTATTTAAACTGGTTTTTACATAGGGCCATATTTTCTTTGGAATAACCAATGCTAAGTAAACACGACAGTATTTTAAAGATGACAAAGCAATAAATATACTAAGTTATAGACATAAATGAGGTACGATAATTCAAGCTTCTTAGCAAAGTGAAATCCGGGCTTTCTCAAATCTCTAAACCCTAAAGTTTCAGCTGATGAGCTGCATCCACCAGCACAAGCAATGAGATTCAGCAGGATTATCCAAAATGTAGCTCATTATAAGAACTGCTGCCCCAGAGATGATGGGTAAGCACATAGTAACAACAGTAATTGTAAAGCTAAATGCATAGGACAAACTGCTGCAATCAGTCACTACTGAAACCGCACGCCTCATGTCCCTCTTCAGCAGCTTATGCTCTTAATGCAGAGAAATTCTGGTTCCCAATTCAGTCCTGGTTTTCTGGCAGTAGTAGTAGGTGTTTGTATGTCACTGTCGGAGAGCTTACCATTCTCCCACTTGTTCTACAGTTACGTAATTAATCAATGTTATGACATTAAACACACAAAAAGCACGCTAGGCAATACTTTGCACATCTGTTTAGAACAGTTTGTTACTTTGTCCATATAAGTATTTTTTTTTTTCTTTGATACAATTATTCTGGAACTACAGGCAATTTGCCTTAATTACTTGGCTGGCATCTCTTTTTCAAGTCAAAAGGTTACCATCAGTTAATATGTATATCAAAGCATTACATCTGAAGCAACTCTAGAGTTTGTTAGTAAATATAGTAATAGCATTTTTGTATGCTGACCTACAACATAGGCTTGACCAGTATCTTCAACGGATGATGAGTCCGATTCATTTTTCTTTCTTTCAGGACTTCTACTTAAACCTGCATGAGATTTTGAACTTAAAGGGGAGAAGGAGAGAAGGGAAATCAGACAGAGGGAAAAGGAAATTGGGAGAAGGAAGGGAAGGATCAATGTAATAAAATAATGGCATGAATAATAAATCAAAACTGATGCAAAATGTACATCGACTGTACACAAAGGAAATTCAGGGTGGTCACAGAGACTCTTACTTGCTCAGCTTTAATGCTCCTGCTGTTGATATAGTATCAAATTTTGGCATTTGCTGAAAGATTCTTCCGAAGAAGTCGTCTTTTTTTTGGGAAGAAGAGTCCAAAGCAGTGACAGCATTCTTCTTCGGAGGGTAAACAGAGATATGGCTCTGGCTCAGATCATGAAACGACTTGCTCATAACCCTGGGTCTTTCCTCCCATGAAGTCTTTTCGTTCTTGTCCTTTGAAGAGCCAGGAAGCGGCTGGAAGAGTGAGAGCTCAGAGCAGGACAGCCTCTTCAGAATCTCTGCCTGAACAGACAGAGGGCGGACAGCAAGTCGGTTCAAAGTGCTGCTGGCCAGGCTACCAGTACTGATCGCTCGTCCCATGTTAAAGCCTTTGACAGACTCCGCATGAAGGTTTAGGCTCCTAAATGAAGCTCGTTCTGTGGAATTTTTTTTTTTTTAAAAAGAAACAAATTCAAGTTATACAACAGAGTCAGTGTGACCTCCTTGCATAAGGCATGCAGTTTAAATAACCAACAAGGCATTTTTTTTTCTCTAGCTATAATGCTCAAAGGTATGCACCATCATCAGGTACATACATACAACGTCCACGTAGTTTGCTAAGGAAGCAAAATTTGGACTTAATGATAGCATGCTAACTTATCCATATGCCACACTGAAGTCCAAAAACATGAAATAGGAAAATATTTATCCCCTTATTAGTATGAAGATTCATATTCCCTGTTAAACTGCTGTGTCTTATAAATGGGCACATCACCTCCTTCTGCAAAGCAAGTATCATCCTTGTTACATCTCAAGCCAAGTAAACTCAAAGACTACACTTCCTTTAATCTGTTCATATAATTATTTTCCAGAATGCGGACAAGTAGGGCTCCCCAGCACCCACACCACCAGGTCCTATCAAACATTTATCCAAGCACTGGTTAGCTTACTTCACAAGTGTCTGAAATATACAGCTGCTAAGTCCTCTGTGCTTGGCAGCACCTCTCCCTGGTAAAAGAGCATCAGTTCACACAGGTGAGCTCAGTGACTTGCACTGCCAGAAACACCCTCAATGTTTTAGCGCAGAACAGAACTGGGGCTTGCCAGACTTTTTGACTCCTGAACTCCCGATTCCCTTAAGCAGCAGAGAGAAACAGGTTTAGGACTGTAATTAAATTACGGTGCCAGATGAGTCGTGGGAACTGTCTGGGTGAAGGTTCTTAGCTGAAAACAAATGTGAGATAATAGAACCCAACCTAACTCCCTCTTATTCAGAGCAAAGCTGAGCTGTGCCCACTTCCATCAGCCTAACTGCCTCCTAAGGCTAGCAGGCAAGTTCCTGTGGCTTGGCTCCCTCAGAGAAACTTGATAAGCTGTGGCAACAATTGCTGGTTAGAGCCTCTACAGGAAATCAGGCCATCTGAACCCTTCATAAACTTCGCTGACATCTTGGAGTCAGTTCACAGGAAAGATGGAGGAAAACCAATCCTCAACCACGTGCATAACTCTGATTTTATGTTACTCAGTGTTTTAAATGCCACATACAGCTGGGAAATAGTGCTCCTTCCTAAAGCAGTTGGTAACTCACAAGTGAAATGCTACTTTTTGGTTGGCGTCATCCGTCAGCATTACTAAATGCTGAAGTATTCACCACCAAAGAGTGCATTTGGCAACCACAATCTCAGCGCTGCCATTTGAAAAAGGCATTCCTTCCTCCAATACGTAAGACAGGCATTAACTTAAGTTTGATTCACACTAAACACACAGATAGAGAACATTTTGGTGGAGAAGACACTTTTTGTCATTTTAAAATGTGAATTATTATACAACTACTGTACTATTACACTTCTGTATCCACATCAAACAGCTGCCCCAGTCACAGCCACCAGACCTGACAAGCTACGTAAGAATGGTTTTGCTGCATGAGATACCACAAATCTCAGTTTTCTGCCTCTGACAGAAGGTCAGTGATGCTTGCTGTTGCTGTGTTTACACTGTGTGGAAGAGCACCGTAACAAAATATTTTAAGAGCTCTTTTCTCAACACTGAACATATCCTCTCTGTCAACACGAGGCATGATTTTCCTACGGATTTCAGGTGAACACTTTCTGCCAGCCTCCCAACTGAGAATTCTTGTATGCTCAAAGGTCTTCCTTTGTAAAACTGACTTAACCCTGAGGACTTTGGACTTTTCTAAATGCCCTTTCAGGAATCCAAAGATCCATCTTAAAACTCAGTGCCTGGTTCTGTGGTTCTGTTCACTGCGTTGACACAGGAGCGCATAGAAGAAATGATTATCCCTTGAGTTATACCAAATGTCCTCTCTTATGCACCATAAAATTGTTATTTTTTTTTTCCTGAGCTCTGTGCCTTTTCTCTCTTTATTCATGCAGAAAAAATGTTATTCAATTGACATTTTCCTTTTATTTTCCCTGCCTAATTCTTTCAATTAAATTTACATATGTTAAAATGTTTTTGCTCTTTTTTTTCCCCCAGGTCACTGAATACACTGTGCAGCAAGTGAAAAACATGCCATAGTACATCACAGGGACTAGAGTGCTCTCCCTCATGTCTCCGTCCTCTGTTGTTATGTTCCATGAAAATTCACCTACCACCACTATGCATGCTAGATCTTCTCCCTTTTCCCAGAACAATTTCTCCACTTATCAACCGAAATGACAGTGATTCTGCTAGGCACTGTAACACCATATTTCTAGAGACTCTTCTGAAGGATTTGACTCTTCCTAAGTTTGCTACTCCAGTCCATTAACACTGAAAGCATTAGACGCGTGTGTTTGCTGTGCTGTTAAACCAAAATCAGTCCTTAAGA
This sequence comes from Penelope pileata, assembly GCA_013396635.1. Classification (NCBI taxonomy): domain Eukaryota; kingdom Metazoa; phylum Chordata; class Aves; order Galliformes; family Cracidae; genus Penelope; species Penelope pileata. The sequence continues at coordinate 1,101,632 of WBMW01003688.1, read as the reverse complement.
AGCCTATAAAAAGTGCACTTGTGCTAATCAGTCAAGGGTTAATATCATCACCTATCCTTTTCTTTACTGTTTTGCAGTGTTCTTTTAAACATCATTTTCTTTTATATTTTAAACTAACATTTTAACAGCTTTGGAAAAAAGAAAAAAACAAAAATTGATGCTTCAAAAGGCCAAGAATAAGGCTTCCCAAACACTGCTTTGAATTCACTGCTCTAACAGAAGGAAAGCAGTACTTGTATTTAATATGCTACTTCAATTAGCTGCTCCATCACTGTTTTCTCCTAATCGTATTGCAGTATTTTTAAATTTTTTTTACAATACTATTCTAGTGACTATATGCAGGAAAGAGATATATGGCTAAGCAATCTATATCACAGAAATTACAACAAAAGCAAACTTCTCCTTTTCATTGCTTTTTCTTTTAATGCTGAAGCATAATAGGATTAACCATAGCACAACTTAATTTCTGATTATGAATGACAGATGAAATTTGAGACCTCTGAATTCAAAGAAATCTGCATTGCACAGAAATAAACTACTATCTTCCAGATTCCCAAAGCGTAACAAATACTTCACTTCAAAAAGCAACCAAGTTTGCCTACCAAGAAAGCCTTACACGTACCGTTTGTCTTTGCATTTCAGTGTAGGCTAACACCAAGTGCAGTACCAAGTACAGCATCAAGGCTGTAAGTCACTTGGCCCTGTTTTTTTGCACTAAGAAGCTGGTCAAGCCTGACAGAACAGAAAGGGCTGCACTGTTGCAACATGCTTTCATTTTTTTAAATTACAGATCACAATCTCCACTGCAGTGGGGTCAGACTCCATCCCAGCTATGCTAGTGGAAATCTGGATTAACAGCTACTGGAATGCAGACAGATACAAACATGGAACAAAGGAAAAGTGAACAGGCAGACTGACCAAAAGAGCACTTTCAGGTCTGCAGTGAAGGCCAGCCAGCCAAGTGAGCTCTGCTCCAAGTAGGAAACAAATTAGTACAGAGGCTGTTAGTTGGATTTTTTTATGATCGTATTCTGCACATTTTTTTTTTTAATCTAAAAGAACAGCACTTTACTGTTATATACAAAGATCAGATGACAATTCTTATCTGAAGAAAATTGGCAGAGAGAAATCATCCGTGTTGCTCCTTAGTAGTTTCACCAATAAGTAAGGAGAATAAGGACAGCTATACTCACAGCTTACAAACACAGCAACATTAAATTGCTTCCCATTTTATCTGCCCTAGTGTGTTTACACCATTTTATCTGTAATTCCACATGATCAAATCAACTCATTTTGCATTGAATGAACTCTGAAAATCATATTAAGGAGTTACTTTAATTATTTTTTCTTTAAAAAATATCAGTAGTCATTAATCAAATGGGAGAGCACTGTTAATGACCTAGTTTTAGATTCCTTTTATTTAAGAGAAGCTCCTGGCTGCTAGCTCTGTGCGACTGCCACCTCTCCCGCCCTCTCTTTCTCAAAATAAATTTAGCCAGTTGATTCTTCATAGCATAACCCCTCCAAACGTAGAGCTACATGTGTCGCATGCAGTGGAATTACTGAAGCCAAAGCCCAGCTTTTCTTCTTATAAAAATGCATACAGATTGTTATTAAAAACCAACATGGTGCCACAGTCCTTACCAATGTCCTGAGTGTCTTGGTTGCTCTGCCGGGTTCTCATCTGTAGCTGGAACTTATGCTGGGAAGAGCAGAGATGCAAAAGGTACTGACAAGTCTTACTGTTGTCCGTCTGAAATGAATGCTTGATACCATCTGATGTGTTCTGCAAAGTTATTTTCTTCTTCTATATGATGGGAAAAAAAAAGTTTCAGACAGCGATTTCTTCTACCCTACAAAGAACTTTTTATTTCCTTGTGCACAATTACAGCATTCAGACTTCCCTGAAGCAAAATGCATTGATGGGAGATATTTCTGCTGAAAACAGGGGCTGAAAGCAATCAGCACTTCAAAGCTACTTCTGGGCTAGCTGAGATGATACTTTATTATTATTTTATCTGTCTATTACTATTAGTGCTGGGCTAGTTATAAGTATTATTTTCAATACTTGCATAAACACAAGCATTTCCAGCTCAATATGTCATCAAAAACTGACCAGCTTAAGATGTACTCGCTGAGGTTGACTGGTATTGTTCAGATCAAGCATCAGCCATTGCCATCCAACACCATTTGACTTAACAACTCTTGGAAGTACCACAGCTGAAAAGCAACATTGGTGCAACAACTGTACTGCTGCACAGAGGATTACTGCCTTCTGCCAGTACTCAGCCCTCTAATGCAAGATTCTTGACCTAGGGCTCCTTCCCTTCCCAAGTGCCATACAGCAGTGTGGGTAGAGCACCCAGAAATGCAGTAAGTGGGTAGAGCTCCTCCCCACGCCCAGAGTAGTCTCTGATCTATCTTTGTATTAGGTCTTTCCTTTGAAAGCAGGAAAGCCATGTTTCACACCATTACAGACTTGGCATAAAGCACTTCAAAAGTGCAGCTTAATTTGCAGAAATAATGAAGACACAGAAACACTGTTTGGAGATACAAATACAGACAGACGTTCATGCACAGGTAGAAGGAAAGAGAACAACTTACACTAAAGGATATTTTCTTCGTCTCTCTCCATGGGAAGCGTAGCACAGGTGTGCGGGCACCATTGTGAACTTCAAAAATAACAACTCCTTTGGAGCACACTCCCAGAAGGATACCTGTTTGGGATCTCTTCTCAGGCAACACGTGATGAAGATGAATGCCGTATTCTGTGAGCCTCTGACACAACTGCATAGATCAACGCAATTAAATTTCTAAGAGAGTCTGAAGTTAAGGATATTACAAGTACTAAATACATATACAGATTTTGGAAAAAAGATTCCTCTTTGCCTGGTGATTCCACTTACACAGTTTACAGATGTTATGGTAGCAGAGACATAGAACATGAACTGTTCCAGATGGTTTTAAATCTTGGTAGTATCTGTTGATACACTGCCCAACACTACAGCAAATGAAAAGAGGATTCACTTAAAATCTAACAAGTGAGGTACGAATAATGGAAACCTCTGGGTAAAATGAACTTCCCACAAACTAACTGCTAAAAATAAATTGTGACCAGTCAGATGCATTTGTTGTGTTAACACATTTCTTAAACCCAGAATCAGATCTCCAGTTCCATTTTGTGATCGTAAGGCAGCTCAACTGCTGAAAGAAGCAGTTTCACTCACTTTGCACTCCCAGTCACTCACTCTTGCTGTCTCTTCAGTACTTGCTTAAGGGACTGATGTGATGAATCAATCACAGAAATCCATCTGCTCTCCCTACCCCACCACTGATCAGGCTAGATTTAGCTAGGATCAGTCCCCAGCTCTTGTTCATTGTAATTCCTAGCAACTACACAAACATTTCTGCCAAATGAGCAACAGCCGAGACCACCTCTGCCGCTGTGGTCTCAAAGCGACCATGGAAATACAGCGTTTCAGTTATCTGGTGTCTCAGTTGCAAACTCTCATCCGCTTAATTCATTTTCAGCCATTGAGTCAAGGCAGGACCTGATCTCATGAGCAACAGCAGCAAAACCCATAATTCCATAATTACATTTCTTAATTGGTCATTTTAGAATAACCAAGTATATCTGTGATTATACGCAGTTTTCCTGTTATCTTACAGGTTATCTGCAAAAGGAATTCTGCTCAATATGGTTACTGGCTTGCTTCATACCAAGTATCCCAAGCAGCACAAAAGGTATTAGCTGTAACAAAACTTTTCATTATTTAAATTCTATCATCCCAGCCCCCACTCACACAGTACAAAGAACAAAGTATGCAGGGAATGCAGGATGTGCTGCCTCATAATCACAGCTTCCTTTAGAATAAACATGAGGATCAATAGCTGTTTTTAACTACTGCATTTGAGCTAAAGCAAGAAGAATACTGACAATGGAAAAAAAGTGAAAGGACTTCCTCCTCATCTATTGTGATTTCTTTTCACTTGTAACAATCAATCTTTTGAGATCTTTTCAGCTTTCTTTCTTTCCCGCTGTCTTCCTCTGATTTCCCTTGAAGCCCATGCACCCATCTTTTCAAAAGGAATTCTAAAGTCAGAATAAGACAGATTAAGGAAGCAAACCACTACCACTCACCTTCAAGAATTCCAACTCTATCTCTTTTTCAGAAGCACCCACGTAAGTGCTATGCAATTTTGGCAGCTCTTCCTTGATGTAGGATGTATCTAGTTTCTCCATCACTCTAGCTGGGACATAGTGTTCTAGTCTGAAATATGACATGCCGTGCACCTACAATACAAAACATTTTTGTGACAGCATCTCCATATGCTATGGACTATATGTGTATGACTGAAGCATAAAGATTAATTTTAAACAGAGTTGAAGATGCGAAAACTTAGACTGAGTAAGGGGAGGGGATTCAGCATCCCAACACTGACCCAGACCTTAATTTCACATATATTTTCAAAGCCTATTCAAGCCTGAAGCCAACTCCACTAAACAGGGCTGTGGAGGGGTTCACTTAGATCTTGATCTAGGTTCCAGAACAGCCCCGTGTCATCTCTTAGGTTATAAGAAAATTATAATTGCAAAAAACACATTGGCTGACTTTTCTGTCCAGGACAGAGCTGTGAAGCACGCATGGCAGCTTGCATTCCATTCTTTTATTAAGCAGCAAAAACATAGTTTCTCAGAGATGAAATTGATGGTGTACCTCTGCCTGGTAATCTCCATATTCAGCTTGAAGAGCTAGGGATGCTAACAATAAGGCTGTCTCATCATCACAGTGCATCCTGTCTTCAAGGATGTCCTTCCGCAGTTGCAGATAATACTGGTGACAAGTGAGAGTATGCCTAGAAGGAAAAAAACAAAAAACACATTAAAAAAATGGACACCATCTTTGGTACCCTTCCTCTTAGGGAATTTACAGTGCCTGATTAATATCCAATTTCTGTCTACAAATTTAGGGCCTAAGAGATTAAAAAGATGTTCATACACTCACTGTATAAGACTGACATCATCCACAAAAAACTTGATGCGGAAAAAGAGAGTGAAGTTGACAGGGGGCTTGTTCTTTTTCTTCGATTCTTCTTTCCATCCTTCTGGAGCTACTTTACTTAGCTTTATGTCAGGATCAACGAAGAAAAATTCATTGTCTGCCATGAATGTTAAAGAGAAGTACATGGGTAAAAGCAAGAACCAAGTAATTCTTACAGCTGGAGGATCAGGGCCAGATTTGCAATTCCAAAATTCAGTTTAGCCATCAGAAAAACCTTACTGTACTAACAATGGCTTATAAGCATAAAGGCTGTTGAAGGGAACTCTGAATAACAGCAGTAGAAATAATTTTTTAGTAAATCCAAAAAAAATGAGCAAAAAAAAGAAAAATTATCTTCCATGATAGCTATGAAATAGGCGCCATGGTGTCTTTAAAATTTCAACCCACGGGCATTCTTAATCTGTCATTCCCTCCCTCCCTTACTACTTATGTCCAATTTACGCTTCTGCAAATTGTTTTCAAGGCTGAATTGCCTGAGGCACTGGGAGCCTACCACAGACTGAAGAAAGCTCTCAGGCTGCTAAGGTTTTCTAACTCACGCCAAAACCTTGAGTGCTACAGTTCTGTGATAGCCTGCTAGACACAAAAACAGGAAGCTTGTGTCTCAATACGTTAGTTCTGCCAAAATCATCTTCCTCCCTTTGGGGAAAGGGAAGTCCAACTTCTGGTCTGTTCTAACAGCAAAAAAATGAACAGTTCAGAAACAAATCCTTTTTGTCTGAAGGCAACTCACTCTACAGAAGAGGCCTCAGTATTTATTCTAGCATCCCTTTGGGCCTGCCCCACAAGAGGCTGCTGAGAACATCCTAAGAGAATCTGCTAAGCAGCAGTGAAAAACACTCAGCAATCAAAAGGAACAAGTTGTGATGCTGCTACTCAGACAGATGTAGGTTTTTAGCGAGCAGAAATTTTTTTCATTGAGGAATGTGTTCTGCCTCAATACAAGAGCACGTAGCTCAAAGTAAATGCCTTGTACGTGCCGGGCAGCATCTAACTACTCTGAACACCCCATAGTTACCTCTTGTTCTCTACCTGTCTACTACATAAAATTATTATTCTTACCTTTTAAAGTAGCCAATCCAAATAAGTGATGCTCCACTAAGCCAATATGGGCAACTACCATATCAAAGACATCTTTACATATTGTTTTGGTGTCACAGGTCAGTTCCAGCTTCTGCCCACTTAGCAGCATCACATTTACTTTCCGCCTTGTATCATCATTCTTCCCTTTCTTCGTCTGCATTTTGTGAAATAAAATATCCCACCATTCACATTCATTATTAAGGTGCATCTGTTGGTTAAACGTATTTTCCCTGCCGCTGATTGCTCAGCGGTCCCTTTCTTACCAAGATAGACTTTGGCAGATCCAAGGAGACGAATGGTTCAATCGTCATTTTCACAAATTCAGGGCCAAAGAAATTCTGCAAAGCACAAGAGTATGAATGAGTATTGTGTTACTTAAACAAGAGACTGAGGCACAGTTAACTCCTGCCCCGTAAACACTAAAGAGGAACTCAAGGCTGAAGCTGGAAAATTGTTAGGAATTCCTACCATGAGTTAGTTAGTTTGAACAATCTTATTCTGCCAGCACGCATGCCAGATACACTGGCAGACTACAGTGTTATGACATTACTACCCTACATGTTTTCCTCCCTTTCCTGGGCAAAAAGTTAGCACTCTGACATCATTCTGTGTTCCTTGAAAATACAAGGTTTATGTTGCATATTGGGATCATTTGGTCATTGATTATTTTAGTAATCAGTCGCTTGACAGTACTAAGGTCTTCCACTCTGCCTTGACAAACTTCTGCCAACGACATCCAACTCTCCTTTCTTAAAGGCCGAAATACTTCAATCTAATTTTATCTGCTGAGTTCAAGCAGAGATTCTGCCCAATTTCTGTCTGCTGGTAGGCAAAGAAGTCTTCTATTAATCCTCCCTGTGGATTACAGGATAGCTTAATCTTTCCAAACAGTTAGAAGTCCTCTGCACAATACCAACTTCAATACTGCCTTAAGGAACTGGGCCCATGATTCACCTAACACTTGTAGGTTAAGGCCTATGCGAATAAACTGGCTGGAGTGCCAGGGACTGGAGACAAATACAGGGACTGGATTAGGGGACAGCAAATTCACCTGTAAGTCTTGTGTCAAGTTTTCCCATCCAAAAAGGGAAAAAAGAAACCAATTAACTAAAAGCAGCAGCAGGAGGCATCACTGTTGTCTCTTAAAAATTAGCTGCTCCATTTGCCTGCATCTCTGTCTGCCTCTTTCTCTTTAATCTCATACTTCATCCACATACCAAGAGAGTTGGGAAAGGAAAGGGGCATTTGTGCTATGATTCAGGGTGAGCCCAACGGCATAAAATATCCTCTTTGTCTGTCTTTACCTTCCCCAGCTTGTTCATTTCATAACCTCTGATGCTGCTGAGACATTTCACATCAGGGAACTATGCAGACAGAATGAGTTAAAAGCACTACAGAATATAGGAGAACCAATGCAATGTTCAGTCAAGCCTTGCTGTCTGTTTTATTATTTTTGATGCTGCTTTAGACTATCTGTCCACTAATGCCACAAAATCTTAAAAGTCCCTCCTATCAAGGCAACATCTGCCATCTAGTATTTAACCTGTTGATGACTGTTTATTACAGGACCTGGTTTATGAATCCCACTTTCTTAAATTTCAGCTGTGACATTGCTCTGTTTCAAGGAACAGAAGAGTTCACCAGAGATCAAGGCATTACCCTCAGTTTTCTTTGAGTCATGGCTGTTTCCAGGGCTATTTCTCTCAGTGGATCTCTGGCGATGTCAAGCATCGAGGACCTAATTGCATCTCCTGGGTAGAGGTTAGGTCGGGACTGCCTAAGAGCCATTCTAGCTTGCAGTTGCATCATTTCTTCTTCCTGACGCTTTAGCATCGCTTCTTGATTTATCAGATTGCCTTCAAATGGTGCTTCATGCTGCCTGTTATGTAGTCAGAGGGGATAAAAGACATTACTAGTATGACTAAGACATTCTTCTGCATTAAGCGCTTACCAAAGTGGAAATCCAGAAACATAAACAAGCTAACACATACTGCATTAAACTGAACATCTATTCAGCAGCCAGGGGATGAACAAAGTGTTCTTGGACTGAGGCACTCTACAGCAGACAATCAGGATGGAAAATGAGTAGACCACGCCAAGTTTCTACAACTGCTTGTCATTTATTCATATAAAAATAAGTGCTCAACTAGAGTCTGAAAAATACTTGATGCTGCAAACCAGTGAATCAACACAACACCAGGAAATCTACAGGAGGAAGAAAAACAGAGTAGTTTGAAAACGCTGTATTTTCTGATCATACAGGGAGTGGGAAAAAGGCATGCTTGAAAATATGCAGTTGTAAAAATACATAAATAAAATCAATATATTGCTCCAATCACTTCCTCTGCAGCAATTCTTTACTAACTCTCTGCACAACACTGTGTTTCATTCCCTACACTCTCTTGAGCAGTAATAAAGCTCCAACTATTTGCTATGTTTTACTTGAAGTACTTATTACAGTCCATATGTATATAAATATTGTGTATGTACCAGCATTCTAATTTATTCCAAATAGCATATTAAAATGTTTTCATCATCTTTTTTTGCTGGAAAAAACTGTTTCTTCTAAACTCCTAAGAATGGTGTGATTGATACATGGGCATGGCAATAAATGAGAGTCTTAATGAATCATCTGAAGAAAAAAAATCATCACTATTTCTGTATTTCTGAGAAAACAGCAATCTAGCCTTCGGTTCTTATCTCAGCGAATGTCGTAACAATTTTATTCTCTTTACGAAAAAAATCATGTCCCATTTTAGGTGCACAAAGGCCATTTTTTATTTGAAAATCAGGATGGTAGGAAGTGCCAAAAAAGGAGAAAAAACACCAAAAAAACCAAGTTCCACTTCTCTCCTTGTCTCCCATACTTTAGGAAAAACATCTCTAAACTCAAAACCAAATACAAATGAATCAAAACTTCTTTAGAAATCCTAAACCAAGAAAAAATAGCAATCTTCCCCTGTTTATAGAATTATACAGAGGCAATTTTTAAACAAAAGTAGATAGGAGAACCTAGCAAGACTTTCATACACCAAAAAAACAATAACAAGATCAGGTAGCTTTGCTAACATCCCATTGTTAGCTGTGCTAACAATTCTAAGCTAAGTCAGTTTTGATGGCACACTAGAGCAATGAAAAACATGGGAAGAGAAAGTGTTTTGAATCCTTTATACTACTGCAATGAAGTTTAGCAATACAGATAAATGGAACTTAAGTCCTGCACTGACACATAGCTCTTTGTAGTAAGAAGGTAATCTACAGAATTTTAAGACACAAAATTTATATACCTGCTTCTTAAAAGAACCTAGATATGTTTGAAGAACAACAAACCAGTTAGAAAGTAAGAGGAAATGTGCTTGTCCAGACAGCACTGTTGTGATAATTTGTGGGCATGACTTCAAATTTATTTCCGTCATCACACAGCAAAGTTTCTAATGAATGCCAACAGCGCAAACCATAGAGAACATCCTCTTAAACATTCTGATATTGAAGTTCATTGGCCAACACACAAAAGCAGTCTTAAACTAAGATTTATGTTATCTTGGAAAAGCCCAAACAATAAAACGGCAATGATGTGCCAAGAATAGAGCAAAACAACCCCGAATTCTCAAATGGGATCTCAGGGAAGTTCTCAAGGAGTAACGGAGAAATTTACTCATCTAAATCCATCATCTTTCCTATTCTTCTGGGCTTTCACAGCATTGCTCCCCTTCGCCTCCTCTCTGCAACAGACTTAATAATGTGTGCCTAAAAGGACAAAGTAATGTGGAAAGGCCTCAGACCTGCAAGGACTTGTGCACAAGCTTAGCTTTTCACAGAGAGGAGGCTTATTAAGATCAACATATGTGGGAATATTCACAATGAAGTTAGTTAAATATGCCCATGAGCGCTCTTCAGATCAAGGTCTAAGGATGGGCTCTGAAATGAANAAAAAAAACACAAAACAAAACCAAAACACCTTCTGAACATAAATATCTATGAATTATCAAAGGTGATATGAAAAATTGAGACGTGTTGCAACTGGCTTTATCTGAAAACACTTGCTAATGTGAAAATCCCTACTGCTGAAGAAACCTGCCTTCTCAATAGCATGCAGATGTGTGCAATAACAGTCCAAAGTTACTGTGCAAAATAGTATATTTATGCTGGGTTATCTTGTTAATTTTTACGAATTTTTTATTTTTGAAAATCTCTAATTTTTATGAGAAGGTGCATGAAGGCAGGAAGAAGCAGCTCAAAAACGTAACGCTTCAAAAATTTTCCTAGCACAGGATACAAATGCTATTACCACCCCAAGAAAGCACCTTGGCATCCTGGCTAAATGCAACAAAGACTATTTTCGATGGAGGGCAAAGTGTGAGCAACTCTCTAGGTTCCAAGATGAGGAACGTATCTCATTTGGCAGCAGAGAAGATACTGTTGACAGATATATGTAGAGCTCTTTTGAGAAATTTGGAACACTTGAGTATTATTACTCCCACAAAAAAAATCCAAATTACATTCCTAACAGATAGCATAGCAGATAAAAGTGTTTCTCCTATGGTTCCCCATGGGGCAAGGACTTGGCTGCTACTCTGTATTTTCATCCATGGCTGATTGCAAACCCCAGTCTCACAGTTGCTTACTAACCCAAAGACAGTAGGCGAGCAGTCACCTGGAAGGCTGACTCCTGCCACAGCAGCAAGTGAATTGACTCCTCACCTAGCGTACTTACCGAGAAATTAGCACATACTGGATCAGAGAAGGAGGTTGGAAGAAGGGAAGCAGGTAGGCATTCTGTAATGAATAGTGCAGCGGAAAGGTTAGGAAGAGACTGAGAAAGATTGATGCATTTCGGTAGGAGAGGACGGAGATGCACATGGAATCTAATGGGCAATTGGAAGGAAAGGGAACAGAAGGAAGAGATCCATGTCAGCTGCTGCTCCTAGAGAGAAAAAGGAAGAAATAGTAAAGGAGGAAAAAGAGAAAAAAGGACAAAAATAAGAAATACAAGAAGCAAAGAGGAAAAATAGGCATAACCCATTGCCACAAGGAAAGCATTCCAAGAAGTTTAAAGGGTAACAAAGGTGACGGAACACAAGAAGGGTTTGACCTTACTTTAAAACTGCTAAAAAAAAAAAATCTCTGGCTTCTGCTAGCTTAGGAGCAGGTTGCCTTCCCCCCTGCTAAACAGCACAAGCCTCACTGGTTGGTAACCGAGCAACTTTACTGCTTTCTTAGCATTAGCTGCAGATTTCCTTAAATCCAGATTCCACCACCTGATGTACCTCATTCATGCAAGGTTTATTCCACGGATAATTAAGCAGACTGTCTCTAACGACATGCCACAGGAGCAGTAAATTTAAAATGTACTGAAGTACAGATGGTATCTCTGAACACTAAAACATGCTCCTGACTGCTGAAGGGATTCAAGTTACGGATTCAGTCACACACTTCCCCAAACCCTGAAATCAAACGATGAGACAAAATACCAAACTCTGAGGATTTGCTTCTCGGAACTATTTGTTACCAAGTATTTACTTTGAGAGCTTATGTTTCTGAAGTCAAAAATGCTATGGTCTTCTGCAGCACAGAACACGGTGAAGAAGCAACATGCAATATTCTGGATACAAACAGTACACGCTTCCTTTGAAATCTCCCTGCTGAACCAGTTACCATCCTTGCTGGTATTCCTTTTTACACTTGATGGCACTGCAAAGTTTTAACAGCCATCAGAGAAAGATGCAGAAAGAGACAGCCAGGCCTGTCTTCTATTCAGCTCACATAATTAACAGAGATATTATCTAACTATTATTTTAGGACCAAATTCTGCTTCCGTCTGCTTTGCTGTTTCTCAATGGGTCTACAAAAAAGTAAAATTAGCTTTCAGGAGCTTTTAATCTTGAATATACTTCCTAGTCTGGTATTTAGATTAGGAAAAAAAAAAAAAAAAGCTCTTTTAGCTTATGAAAATGGAGGGACAAGTATCAAAATCCATAAAGAACTTCTTGTGGTACCCTTCTATGCCACTTTTTGTGCAGGTGTAGAGCAGTATCTTTTAGCAAATGTACAGATATGAGGTCAAGCAAAATCAGCAGATTCAAATAAATACCAGGTCTTTGAGTAAGACCGTAGAGTTACACAAATGTGAAGTTCACACTGCTGCTAAGCAAAGCAGATGATTCTATGCTGCACTTATAGAATAGTACTTTCCTTCTGGATTTCACACATCCACAAGTTGCTTCCATTAAAGGTACCAGTCTTACAAGAGCAATATAAAGGAAAATAAGACAACGTACCATGAACCATGAGAAAGTATGTACTCTTTTACCACAGCACTTTCACTTGCATAATAGGCTTGATTCATTTACAGCAGTGTGACTCGTTTCCATACCACATACTACACTCGGTTTCTGAAACATTTTGTAAATAGAACTAAAAGTTCTCTATCAGCATCCGCCAATTACTGTTGGTTTACTCTTAAGTATAGGAATAGTGTTGAATTGGCAGCTTCCACAGGGTGAAGTCAAAGCCACTGTGGAAACAAGGCTGACTTCACAGGATTCGCCAAAAGGAAAAGAAAAACAATGGCAAAGAAGTTAAGAAAGCTCTAAGCTCATTCTGTGCACCCAGTGGCAGTAGCCTGTTTTGCCATTTTAGCGTGGCGCTAGGGCAGCATAAAATTTGAAGCAGGGTTTTTACAGCCTTTTAACAGGGTCACACGCAACACAAAGCTGTAAACAGAGTCCTTGAACATTTACCCTTCAAGCTGCCATACTAGCCAAAATCCAGTAAAGCCATGACAGTCGAGATCTCTAAGACTGCCTGGGCACTGCAGCACAAGACACACGCTGTTAAGTGGATAGATTTCTGCCCCCAAAGCAGTGCTCGCCCAGCTAAGCGATGCTTAAATACTTCTCCACCACAAGAAATGCCAATACACACATTTCTAAGCAACTTCACAGTTTTCAGGCAAAGTGCAAGTGGTAAGAAAGCCAACACATCACCTCAGCAGACCACTGGAAGCTGTAAAACTTCGAGGTCACTGTTCTTCTGCTCTTCTGCACTCCCCTCGCAGCCCAACTGAGACCCTGCCTTACTCAGATGCAGTGCAAGAAGCAGATGTTCATTTATTTTCACCTCCGTGTTCACAGCACAGCTCTTTGCCAATAACAAGGGCACAGCTTGCCTGGCCAAATCACCGGAAACTCAGACACCTCTGAGTTTCCTTAATAGAATAAAGTAGGGTTTCCATGTAACTCATGATAAAAGGTTATAATTGTCCTAAAATATTAAGCACAGCAGCAATCCTTCTCCTGAGCTATCCCAAACGAAGCAAAAAAGAAAAAAGCTGCTGAGGGATGGCTGCTGTTGCAATGAAATGAGGGGAGAAAGAAAACACGTCTCCCATCTCCCCTCCTGCCATGACAAAAACCTACTCAAATCATTTTGATCAAGTATTTCAAGGAGATTCAGCATCTGACAGAGACTAAAAGAAGAAAATTTTCCATCTAAATGTCAGTGTCTGTAAAGATTCTCAAACATTTACAATGGAACCACTCACAAAACCTAGCGGGTATGGCTAGAGTAGCTTCTGCTGTACGCAGGTGCAGTGCAAAGTAGGACCCACTTTTTAAAGCAATAGTGATGAACAGCATTTGAAAAGTAAGTTAAAAAAGACAACGCATGGACTTAATATTTCAATACATATCATAGAAAAAACACATTTCAAAAAGCAGAAGTTGCTAAATTCACCTGCCTAATCAGTGCTGAGGTTATACAGAAGAAAAGGGAAAATAATGGAACACCAACATAAATAAAGTGTTAGGCAGACTAAGCAACCACATGTATGGCTTTTGACTTATTTCAAAGCAATTGTATATTCATTATTTCATTATTGTTAGCACATTTCAAAATGATTCTTACTGATGCTTTCTAAAACTTTTAGAAAAGTATAATCGAAATACAAACGATTTAAGTGTGTCCAAGCACAGCATAAGATCTGACCTTCTGACAGACACAGCAACTTGACAGAGCACAACCCAGTCTCCAACAAATATGGGAGCTGAATTTGGACTCCTAGCTGGTATAGTTGCCTCTACACCACAGTGCATGGTGAGGCTTTTACTGACTGCATTATGCAATTCTGAAATGCATCATCTTTGAAGTAGAACATGCAGTTTACTAATGTTATACAGAAGCTAGAATGGCAGTGAAAAATTTGCTCGCAGATTTACAACAATTTCTCTGATAGACTGAGCACTCCAAGATACACTGTTTAAATGGTTTACCTTGCCCTCTGAGAATTAGCTTGACTTGATGTGGAGATGTCATCAGCACCTGGTAAAGCACCACTGGCATCATCTCTCTTGAATCCTTCATTTCTTCTCACTAGCAAACCGAAAGACAAATCAGTATATGACTGGACAACAAAGCATATAGAGCAATACTATCTAAAAAACCAAGGATTTCACCGAGATTAATTAGATTTTAATCAGAGATGACTTAGAAGGAATCCAATTTATATGTTCCACATATTAGACACACTACCATCATTAAGTTGATCTCAGTTTTCAGAAATCTTATTGCTTCTCCTAACGAAGTTAACAATGCTACAAGTCCTTTGAGGAAGAATACTATGGGAGGCCTAAAAAAAAAAGTTAAAAAAAAAAAAAAAACAACCAAAAAACCAAAACCACACACAACTGTGCAGACATCCTTCCAACACAAAATGTTTCTTTTTCAGTCACGAGCTGAGACACAGAAGTGGCAGAGACACCATACAAAACCGCTCCAGAACAGAATCAGAGCAGCTAAATAAAGCAATAGTGCACGCAGCTCACAAGAGTGGAGTTAAGAAACCAGTATATTGCTGAGCTCCTGTGTTTAATTTTTGTCTCTGAAATCTGGCCCTTTCCTATGATTTATGAAACAGCGGTGGTTCTTTTCCTTTTTTTGTTAATAAACTTACCTGCTCTCGTGTTTACAACAGTTACTTTCTTAGCTGGTATGTCTTCCTGCAGCAGCAGCTGAGACTTGACACATACGACAAGATTTTGCAAAGCTTTTTGCTTTCGTTTCTGACTGTACCCTCAACAAACAGGCAGCAGGAGAGCTCTTGGCCAGTACCTTACAGCCACGTTGTTTTTGAAATTGTTCTTTATTAGTCATTTTGCAGAGTCCAGCTAGTGCTGGTAGCCAAAAAGCAGCTCTCACTCACCTGTGCAGACTTAAGAGCTGTTAACTTTGTATAGTTACTCACACGCAGTCTGGTCTAAGTGGCAAGAAATGGAAGAGAAACAAGTTACAGGAGCCTGTGCCTTGAGACCAAGGTTGTTACTTGGTGCTTGCTTCTGCTTATTAGGCTTCTTGCTCAGTATTTAGGAAGAGGACAGATAAAAGCCACGAGGAAAGTTGAGAGTGGTAAGTACAGGGAAGTCGGGTTGCGTTGTACATACAGAATGCATACAGTGCAGCTGTACCCATTCCCTAGCTACTGTTTTCTTTCCACATTTTGATAAAATGGCTTGTCTTCATCACTTATAATGGTTTTGTCAGGTTGGTTGATTGTTTTGTCTTCTGTGCTCCTCTTCTTTTCACCATTCTAGCACTTCTCTCAAAAAACACTCCAAGCATTTTTCCTCCACACTGTGCTTTCAAGCTGTGAAGAAAACCGTTCCTGCCACGGATCTGTGAAAAGCCCTTCATACCATCTTCTGCTTTTCCAAGCCATTGCTTTTGTACAGCTTAGATAAATTTGTCATACAAGTAGACTGTACTATGCACTCTTCTGCATTACATAGAAATCTTTGGCTTAGGAATTATCAACCATTTCATCCTCACAGTAAAACATACTGAAATCCAAATAATTAAACCATACATGTTCCACATAAAACTTCTGCAATTTACTACAATTGCACACTAGCAACAACTCATTTTTGTGCCTGGGAAGACTGCATGCCATTTAAATTGAGTACTCCAGTGAAGTTAATGATTTCCACCTTTTCCTACCAAGTTCCCTTTCAGAGTGCTAAATGTCAAACTCACTTCTGAACAGACTGCCAATTATGCTGAACTGTTCACAATTACGTAATGACATGAGATCATCTTACAACTTCATAGTGGTAGAATTATCAAGCCTCCTACTGAACATTCAGATTTCCCTCACATTTTTGGTGTCTTTTTTTTTTTTCTTTGAACTATTTGCTTGATTTTTTTGTTATTATTTTTTAAATCCACATCTTACCTTGCCTGAAATCTGGTTCTGAAGAAATAATGGATGGACTTTCACTCGAAGTACTATAAACATCGCTGTGGTAAGATTTGTACCTTCTCAGAGGCTCTGAAAGTTGAAATGAGGATATCAAGAGTAAGAGAACAACAGTTCTAATGTAGAATCAAACACAATGCAACACTTGAAATTTGCTCCATTCAAAATATTTTAGATGCCAGTCTTAAGTTACGGAGTCTGGAAGTCAAGGAAACACTCAGTGGATGCCATGCAGTCCCTTTCTGTCCCCACAGCCCGAGGGTTCTGGGGTCTGTCTGTCCTCTCTTGGCTATTTGAGTAGGTCCACCTCTCTTCCCCCTCAGCATCGCTCCCAAGCTAAAAGAGATGGTTAAAAACCAAAAAATAACCAAACAGAAAGAAACAGCCAAAAGACAGAACAAAAAAACAACCTCCACCAGCCAAACCAAAGGTGATGAAAACATCTGGTGCACACCTCTTATGTGCAGAAAGTGACAACCACGACTCATAGAGAAGGAACCGGGGACTGAAAAAGAAAAAACATCCACAGCAACAAAGCAGGAACTGGAAAATTGTAACACATTCAGGTTCAGTTTGACATCCACAAAAAAGTCATTAACTATCAATTAATAAAACTCTCCAGGACTTTTATTTAATAAGTTTGAATGCGTTTGAAGAGAAATCAGAACAATGCAGCCTCAGTTCCTCCTACCAGTGGATTCTTTACCATACTGAAGAAAGGAATCAGTGAAAAGGACACGTACCTGGTATCTACAACAACCTCCCAGAACTTTCTCATATGCAAGCCAGTGAACAACCACATAGAGTATTTATAAGCAGGAAACATAAACAAAACAAAAAAGCCTCCACACTTGGGACACTACCAAGGCTTCACTGGCTGAAGGACATCACTTGAGATGTACTTTCCAAAAGGCTCCCTTTGGTACACTTACAGGTAACATTTGTGAAAACTGGAGTGATGATGTAGAGAAAACGCACGTAATAGCTGTAAACACAAGTGCAAATCACTACAGCAAGGAATGTAAAGGCTGGAATACAAAACGTTGAGCAACTGAGCAGGCAGCAGCAAGAGCTGTGAAGTTATTGCAGACCACAGCTTGAACAGGTGTCATTAACACCAGCGATAAGTTTACTAAGAGAAAAATCTTAACAACAAAGTTACTACATAGCAATAATGAAAACATCTTTTCTATTCTACCCAGTGCTGTTGAGAACACAAATAGAAAACTAAGCTCATTTCGAACACAAATTCAGACAAATTCAGTTAATTTCACTTCCCCATTCTAGAAGGCAGCAACAAAACCAAACCACATGAAACTAACACATAACCCACACGTAAAGGTTAAACGGAACAGCTCTACTTCTTCTAGGGATGACATGAATAAATTGAAAAATAAAAAAAGCAATGAGAGAAATGGGCAAAGACCTCCAGGACCAAAAATGCTATTATTGAAAAAAGAACGCCTGATGACCTGAAGTAGTTTTAATCTCCACATTAAAAAGCAACATATTTTAAGTTTATAGGTAACATTCTCAAAACTACGTTCTGCCACAGTTTAAAGCCCATCCATTCTCATTTTGAGAAATATGATTCTGGACACTGCAACACGGAACTCTGAGGTTCCACTTTCCCACATCCAGAAAACAAAACACCGCAAGGAAAATCCTGAAGATGCTCCACATAATTTTCATAAATGAGCAATGCCACTCATCCATTTGCAAAGCAACCTATAGCACGATGCACAGAATTCAATGGCAGGGCTGGGATTTGCTTCGACCTTTCCCAACGGCTACTTCAGCATTCTGGATTTTACAGCAAAGAAATCCACCACTAATCTAGCAATGACTTGCCTAAATAGGGAAATAAAACCCAAATTCAGTGGGGAGCCTTTTGTTGTGTATTTTTAAAATGCTCCCAGCCCTCTAAACGAGGCATCCATCCTACACGATCTTGGAGCTACAGTGCAGAAACACTTAATAAAACTACTGGGAAAGGGGAGATCTGTTTTCATTTAACTGTAGATTTTGCAAGTCTGCTAGACTGACTTTGAAGCGAGAGGAAAGGAAGGGAACAATAAAATAAAACATGAGATTTTAAGCAGATCTTTTTTCCACCCAGTCAGCAGCCTGGGCTTCCTGAATTGTTCACAGATTGTGGCTCTGTCGTGGTCTTTTGAGACACGAAGTTTTGCAAAAAAAACCCATGTAGAATTTTAAAGCAGGAGTCCAGAGCTAAGGTCATGAGCCAAGCAGCACGCAGTAAGATTCCTGATCTGATCTCTGCTGGAGCACCTTCTTGCTACACTTCAGCTCCCAGTTCTCAGTTGGCAATCCATCGCAATCCATCGCACACACTGCTACATCCCAGTCACACAGACACGTTCACAGGGGCACGGACAGGACACGCACTGCAGACCCACAGGCATTAGATTCGATGTTGAGGTTACTGCATCTACTGCGCTTGGAAAAACTGCCAAATAACTCACGCTGCCTTCTCTCCTTCAGCAAATTCCCTTCAACCCTAACATATCACACTAGGATTTAACTTCAGAGAAGACACATGGACCACATCCAAACCAAAGTCCTAATTAAGAGCCGGCTTCCAAAGGCTACCAGCCCAGACGGAGTTAAAGTTAAGCTTTTCATGCAACAGTTTCAACAACAAGGACAAGCTTCTAGCCTGTGTGGCTGAGAAGGAACAGAAGGATGAAGTCTACAAAAGCTAATCAAGACAATGAAGAACTTCCCTCCAAAATTCACAGCTTTTCCCAGGATTTTTTGAATAGCCTTGGTATTTTTGCATTTGGTGACTGAAGAGAGACTTCAGAATTGATTAAACTCCAAGAAACATCAGGCATACTGTAGGGAAAACTATTCCACCAGTTGCTCTTCTTATACATTATAGCGTTTAGATGACAGTGTCTTATCAGAACACTCCAAGTTTTCATACCTTAGTGGAAAGAAAAAACAAACAACACAGAAACCCCCCCTGAATTTCGGTGTGTTACAAGAGCCCATGACTAAAACACCCGTGTAAAGCTTGCAATACAACAGAAGCTGACACAAGGCACCACGCCGACGCAGAGCTGAGCGAGGCGTTACAGCCTGAAGAGCCCACGTCCACGTTGCTCAGTGTGGCAGGGGCACTTTTCCTCCCCCCCTACGGCAGCCAGCAGAGCACAACTCCACAGGCACCTCACCCAGCACGAAATAACACAACACACTATTTACGCAAGGCAAGGCACGCAAGCCCAGACAAGAAATTTACAGAAAACCTCGTCCCAGCCAACTTCAACAGAAATCAGAGAACCACATTTAGCTTGGAATTTCATTATCCTGAACACATGACTCACATTAGATACACAGGTTTTCAAGCACATGTTATTGCAAAATTATTACTGGCTGTACAGAGAAGGAGAAGGACAGAGAAGATGGCAGAGTTAAGCAGTTCCGTGACAGGAGGCTGCTCTCGTCCGCTCTTTCGGTTTTAGTGATACATGTTTAGTGATAGTGATTACAGCATCATTTAAAAGACATTAACAGTCCTCTGAGGAGAGTCTGAGATGTGCTTCCCTCACAAGAATTTAGCAAATAGGTTAGAGTCATGTTTACTCTTCCCCTTCCCCTTTCCATCTAACAGAGGCTGAATTACCTTATGCAAGGCAGCGCAGCGTAGGTTTCGCAGGAAGAGCGTAGAGACCCACACTGAATCTATGGTGAGGATCCATACCTGACAAGTGGCCAAGGGAAGCAAATCCATCCAGCCTGCCTGGGGATCAGCCTCATCGCTCGCTTTTAACACACAATTACCACCATCCATACTCTGAACTGAAAAGCTGGACTGCGTATGCAGACTGCATTGCCAGGCAGCCAAGTGGTGCCCGTCTCCCACCCTGAAAACCTAAGGGCCATAAGGTATGCACAGTCTGGCAGGACATGGGTGACAGGCAGAAGCAGAGCCGTGTGAAACTGCAAAGCCCACACACCTCCAGGGCTAGGCTGGAGAGGTTAAGGGTAGCAACTCAGGGCCTGGCAACTCAGGGCCCAGGGCAACTCACTGTCTCCCACCGTTCTTTTCTGGATGTGGATCATACCTTCCAGGATGAGGTGTGGACACAGACACACAAACACATAGGCTGAAAGTACGACAGATAAAGTCTGTTTTGGTTTTTGTTTTCAAATGGTTTATCAGACTGAGAATGTCATGTGTTGACTAAAAATTGATAACCCCAAACCTGTTTCCAGATTGTGTGAGCTACTACAGGCTTGACAGAGCAGATAAAACACCTGCCACCTTGCTGCACAGTGATAGGATTATAAGAACTGTTTTACTACCTTATGCTAAACCACGTGATTCAGAACACAACAGCGATGGCTGATACCAGAGGACTTGTACTTTACAGATATTTCACATAAACTTTCTTCCTTGAAAAGCCAGCTACCATAGTCTCAGTATAATTCATGACTGAAGGTTTTCTTAGGCAGAAACGGCTCATTATCCCACTCTTCAGCTTCATGACCGTGACTTCTGAACATTATTCTAACAGAAGCCGATCCACACCGGACATACCAACCACATGACAACTCATTTCACCACCACTGCCTTTAAATGATACTGCAGCACGATGACCGAAAGACATGTGTAAACCCAGCCTCAGTTTGCTTTCACATGCAGACTGTATACATCATTGTGGATGACTTGCATTTCCTCTGCTTAGCCTTCATAATAACTGAGCAAACATAATTCAGCTGAAAAAGTGTGCATTTCACTGGACTCACAGAGGTAGGTTTGTAAGGCAGCTGTTCCTCTTTTGCCCTAAATCCAATCTCCCACTTAACCTACTTCTCCAGTAGCTCCCCAATTTCAGGCTCTGGGGCTTCATTTGCCAGAATACAGTTACTCACCTGTAGACATTTTTCCTTACTCACAAATGCAGCTTCAAACTATGAGAGGTTTAAAAATCTCAGTGTGTGGAGTACCACCCAAGTGTTCACCCACCAGTCCCCACCCAAACGCACACAGTCGTGACACAAAAGCTTTATAAATGGGGTCCAGATGAGTCTGCAGGGTAGCACAGGAATTAACGCTGGTGAGATAAGCACATGGAAGACTCAAGAGACCGATCAGTAGAATACCACCGCGTGTTCTTGCTGACTCTGTGGAGCAGACAGCAGTAAGTGAACAAAAAGATCTCATCATCCAGGTTTTCAGCTGGAAAAATCAAAGGTAAAAAGAGAGAGGGATAAAAACAAGTTGAGGCTCTGGGACTCACATGGCTCCCAACTGCAAAAACTTTTAAGAAAAACAGCCTTAAGAATATTCCCAAACCACCTCCACTCCCCTATCCCTGTACTCACATTCCAAAGCTTCAGCAAGATCAGATTTTTGGTATCCTCCCCTCTTTTTCCTCCCTGTCTGCTATTTAATGCACAGCCAGCTCTGCATAACTGCTCTCCAAACTAGCTCCTGTGACCCTGCGCACCAGGACATAGGCAATCCTTGCTCCGTGCTTCCTCATGCATTCATTCCTAATGTTCCCATTAGTAATACCACACATAAAAAAGGACGCACGCTCAAGCAATACAGAAACCAATTCACTTTTAATTATGTGTACACACAAAACAAGGGGGAAAGGCTGTCACAGAGCCACTTGCCCACCACCATGCCATTTGGAAGGCAGGCCTGATACGAAAACTGAAGTCTGTTTACACTTCGCAACTCTCAGAAGATACAATCAGTTTTGTGGGTGAGAAGGCAAAGAAAGCTGTGAGCAAGGGAGAATGCAGGAGGCGTTCATGCTCCTGAGCAGCAATCCAAGCTTGCAAAACGTAAACTCCAGAATATATTTTCTCTCTGACAAGAGATGCTGTCTGGGGTGCCAAGCACCTATTGCCAGGATTTAAAAGAACAAAATTAGCTCACTTTGTACAGATGAACTGCTCAGTTTTAACACCAAAGCTCACAAAAACTCTATTACAAAAGCAGGAATGAACAATAACAGCTAAGACACAGAACTTATTCTTCCATCTCTTGGAATGATTAAAACGTTTTTGGAGCCTGCTCTTAGTGTTCAGAATCGGCTCTTGTATACTTGAACTGAAATAGCAGCCCTTTGCTCTTCCCCTTCCCACCTTCTGGCTAAGCACCCGATCACTGACAAAGACCCAAACTTCCTTTAGTATTCAGCAGATAAACAACCTCAACCCTGAAACAGTGTGGAGGAAGAACATACAAGACAGCAAGTTGGACAGCAAGGCACTGCCAAAGAAGCTGTTGTTGGAGTCCTGGGAGGCCACATCTGCGGCGTTCCAGCTGCAGATTACAGGGCAGCTGAGCTGGTCGGTAGCTCGCTACAAACAACCCCATTACAGCACTGCTGTAATTAAAGCTCTGTCATTCTTTCCACTATAAACTCTACTTTTCATGAGTTTATAATTTGGGTTGTAAAAATCTGTTCTGAGTGAAAGCTTGGCGTACCAGAGCCTGTGCATGGGAACATATTCTTTTTCCAAGACAGTCAGCTCCTTAAGGTTTTATGAATAACAAAACAGTTTGCCAGCTCAACCCAAAATAAGTTAAGGAAGAAATAAGCCACGTGTCGCTTCAACTCCTTTGTACATGGAAAAGGGAACTTATATCTGGCAAAGCTCAGCCTGCCGAGTTCAATGCCATTTCACAATTCAAAAACTGAAAAACAATGAACAGCTGAAAGCAGGCCTTACTCACACCTAACACGTAATCTCGACCTGGATTCAACCAGACTGCAACAGCCCCAGCCACACCACACAGCAGGCAGATGCCCTCCCCCACACTGGGCCCAGCCCAGCTCCCATAGCTCCTGGCCCATCCCACAGCTCTCAGCCCAGCAGAACCCTTGCTTCGGACTGCACAAGCTGTCAGAATACTTTGTTCTCTTGCTCCTCCTTTCTTCCTTTCAGTGCCTACCATTTGAGGTGGTGCCCTGTCAGCCCCAAAGGCTGAACATCAGCCCCTATGGAAAAGAAGAGTAGCTGCTGTCACTTTCTCACCGGCCAGCTCCATGACCACCAGCTGTAGCAGGACAGCTTGGCACCAAGTGCTGCCCAAGGCACCACCACCACCTCCATCAGTGTAGGTGACATCTTTCACATCATCGCTTTCTACCCAGCTGCTCACATCTCCCAGGCTGGGTCTATGTCAGAAGAGCAATTCCATACACATTTGGTAATGCCCAGTGTTTGGAAATATCTGTCTACTGACTAATTGCTTGAAAATCAGACACCACAATAATGCACAGAAGTATGCTATATGCTGTATTTGCATTTCTTTGACAGAGAAAACCAGCAATAGACTCTCTTTAGGAAAGATCTCGAAGGACTCACCTACTGTAAACAGGATGCAAGATATGGGATAGTAAAACGTAAGGATCAAAGAAAGGAAAAGGAAAAGGAGTCTTAAGAGGCTAGTGGACTCTAGTACTGGGGCTCTTCTGAATCTGCTCCTTAAGGTGAAATAGGGTACTTCCAGTCAGGCTTCTCAAACCATCTCAAACGCAACTAACTCCTAAGTGAAAAACCATTCCCTATTCATCTTCCTAAAACACCTCTTTCAATTGGCTCCCTTTAAAAAGTCACATTCACAGTCAGATTTTGGCTCCCAACTTTTAAGTAGCAAAAACTGATAAATAAATGGAGAACCTAAAATACAACAGCACAGCACACAACTCTAACTCCAACACAAGAGTGAAACGTCCCTCCCTCCTCTTGAAAGCAGGTAACTCAGAAGACAAGAACGTTGCAACCCACCTATCTGTTGAGAAAGTATCTAGACCTTTTTCTAGCAAGCGATGACTGAATTCAGAAGGATGGGCACTGAGTCACCGGTGACTGCTTCAATCTGCCCTATATAGATTTGTCACTCAGCTCAAGTGACTGCAGAGCCCCAGTTCCTGGTTTACTCTTCCTGCACTGTCATCCATTCCCCGTACGAATCATGTAGTTTCACACATCTGAGCCATCTCAGTTGGCAAGGCACACGCATGTTACGTTTTCTGCTATCTCCCAACCTGACTGAGAATGAGAAACCCTTGCTCATCAGTGGGTTTGGCCAAGCTTTTGATTTTGCTGTTGTGCAACATAAACCTGCACAAAGCTGCACTCCCAAACAACAAAGCTGGTTATCTTTCCCAATGCAGGGAGTGGACTACTCTTGCACTCTGCAAGGTGCCTGTCTCCAAAGATTGGAGGTGACTCACATACTTGATACGGTCCTCTTCAATTCCACACTCTTAAACCAAAAATACAAACATCCCCCTGTCCCATCAGATATCTCAGTAGATAATCACAGATGGTGAACCTCTATTCTGAACAAACAATGGTTATCTCTACCGTACTATTTCCACCTACATTCATCCTTTCCCTTGATAATGTAACCCTCACTGGAAGACATTAATATGACAACACAAAAAACCTCCACTTGTCCTTTCCACACAACTGGTACAGTAACCATGGTAGCTTTTTCAACTGCCTCTGTCTTTTCAATACTGCTCCCCCTTTCTGAAGCACAACGCTCACACACATAGGAGAGAAAGAAATCACTTCCCCTGCTACCTGCAATATAGGCTTCTCCTGAAACGGCTGCAAGAGTGCTTTTGGCAACTTCAACCCTGACAAAAGGCTTTATCATGTCTCCTTAATAGGGATGCTCCTGAGAAGATACTGACATCTAAGAGCAGGAAAATGAAGCAGAAATTATGTCACATATTCTTTATTTCTGTAATACAATAGCCAGGCCACCATGAGTTTTCAATTGTATGGACCTTGTACACACTGGAATAAATCACTAAACTAGCTCTGTACATACAATGCAGATCTTCCAGCTTATACCTTAGATAAATAAGTAATACCTTCTGGCCCATCATGAGCCGGATCTGACTTGGCTCTCATTCCAATCCACCTGAGCTAAATTTACAACCCCTGAAAATCAAATCTTACATTCAAAACCAACAAAATAGGCAGTTTCTTATTATTGGGCTCCACATAAAGATGTTTTCATAAGTTTCCACAGAACAATTGCAAAGGTTTTTTTTTCCCCCTCCACATGTTCTCTAAATTAACTGAGGGAACTTGTTGACAATTATTCCCACTGAGGTAAAGATGTTAACCTAAGCCCAAAAGAAATTACATATTTATGGGCTTTAACTGGATCATCCAGAATTATACAGGGCAAGACACCTGAGACCTCTAGATGAGGCACTCCTTTTCCTCTGGGTTATAAATCCATTCCTAATAGCTGGAGATGAAGATTCTCCTTGAAGGAAAATTACCTGACAATTGGCTGTTGCCAACATATATATATTTTTTCCTAATTTCACTTGATGAACTTGACACTAGCTGACTTACACAGAGCAACTACCTTCACTGGGTAATTAATCTGGACAAGCACTTTCATCTTTTTTGGCAACAAAGATGTTATAATGCTTTGATTTTACTTAAATATAGAAGGCAAAGCTAAGGTCTCAGTAGTTTCAAGAGCCACAAGGGAATTCAAATTTATCACAAAGAGAAATCTCTGTTTAATGACTGGAATAATGCAGAACATCTGAAAGCTTCACTAACCTTCTACATTCATGGCTTCCCTCAGAAGCTGCAACTTCTTCTGTCTCTCTCTTATCCTGTCAAAGGCACTCGATATTGCTGCAGAAGTTGATGTCTCGGGCACATGGCGTGTTTGGTCCAGTTTTTGAGGTCCGAAGACATCGAGTGCTATGCTCCCATCAGAGTACCTTGCTTCTTTGTTTCTGGTTGTAGCAGAAGTCCGTACTGCAAACGTCTCACACTGATGACCGTGCCTGTGAGAGTCTCCAGCATGGTCCCTCTCAGCTGCCTTGTTGGTCGTGCAAAGCAAGTCTGTGGAGGAAGCCCACACTTTCCGCTTGGGAGCAGTATCTGTATGGAGGTGACTTTTTTTTTCAAACTCATTGGTTTTACACCTGTAAGGATAGAAAGAATCTTCCTGTCCTGAGTTGTAATCTATGCCCTGGAAAAATTCTTCCTCGCCTTGTGTTCCTCTAATGGATAGAAATCCCATAGACTTGCTAAGCCCTTTGTTAAGCATTGTCTGTTGAGAGAAAGGAGTCTTGTGTTCGTCATGTGCATCAACCATCAAAGACGTTTTTCCTGGAAAAAGAAGACATTTCGTATAAGTAATTTTACACTTAATATACACGAGTGCAACACACATTAGGTACCTAAAAGCACATACTAAGCACACATTTGGCACTGGTTTTGTCATGCAGAACACTGAGACAGCTACTTAAAAGACTGGCTCAGTCAAAGACAAAACTCCAACTACCTCATCTCTGAGAAACACTTTAACTTATTTCTGAAGAGCTCAAAAAAAAAACCAACAAACCACTACGGTCCAGCATAATTTAGCAGTAATATTAAAAATGACTACTAGGTATGTGTGGAAATTTGATTTGTCATTAGCTCTATTTTTAAGTCTGGACTATCACCAGTAAAAATACTGTTTAACGATCAATCTGAAATCAGCAACTCCTTTCACCTCTCACACCCAAAAACACAACCTGCAGTTTTTAATCACTTCCCAACAAGTCCAGGTTTGTTCCACAGACTCACAGATGCCTTCGAGTAGTATCAGCACTAAGGGAAGAATGACTGTGCAGTTTGGTATTTTAAAAATCCCCAGTTTTCCTGTAATGACTGTTTTTGATGATAACAGTCTCTCAATATGCAGAATGCTCTCGAACAAAAAACTGACAAAGCTTCCAAGCTCAAGATGATTCTATGAGCCTGCAGACTTGATGTTTTGTTAATAAATGGATCAGCCAGTACTGATGAACACTGCCTCTCCTTCCTCTACTTTATCATGAAGTAGCTTTCAGAGCAAAAGAAACTGCCACAGATGGAAAGTCAGCAGAGAAATAAGTGCTTTCAAAAGAATACTGTACACGGACACTGAAAATGTTGATGCTTATTTTCATCTCAGGCATAACATTTTCTAAATGTACATGCCTACTTTTACAGAACAAATTACAAGGATCAGTAAGTACAATGAAATTTTTTAATATTCACAGATGAACTGCGAGCATATTGTTCATATTAAGATTTTCTGAGATCAAAATATAATAATAATGGCCATTTACAGAGTAAAGTCACAGAAAAAAAAACAGTATCAAAGACTGTCCAACTGCTACTTTCTAAAAACTGAAAAACTAAAATTTTTCAGTACTTCTTCCTTGTTAAAATTATAAAACTCTGAAGTCTATTTTAGGGGTCTATTGCAGTAGCCTGCTCATACCTACAACTGATCAAATACACTGCAGAAATTACTACAAAGTCTAACCTTTTCAGTCCTCAGAATGCACACTGCATGAATATGGAATGACAACCTCATTGTGGTACTCCTGTCAAGAAAAGCCAACTGGACCTGCTCTGTTCAGGACAGGCTAAGCAACGCCTGCTCACCCAGATGGAGATGTATGGCATACGATGCCTTTCCTAGAACTAGCCCTTTCCCTAATGTGATATTACCACACCTTTGAACAAAAAGCTGTCTCAAAGCCCTCCTCACAAAAAAAAAAAACAACAAACAGCCTCGAGCTCAGAGTCAATCAATGTACTGTACCTCCCATCCTCCAAGCTGGCTCTCCAGTGCTACCTGTCGCTCTTCCTTTGAGAATCAACTGAAATCAGTTCCCGCACTTGCACAGTATGCCCTGCTGATCTTCCCAGAATCCATTATCCTCCTACACCAAGTTCCACAGAATGCTGTAAGGGCACTTTTAGCTGTACTCAGAAATGCTTTAAAAGCTTGTGGCTTTATATCTTTGGGCTCTGATATTCTACTTTAAGAAGGGGGTTGTTTTCAACTTCTGTTCTGTGATATTAAGCTAAAACTTATATTAAGCTTAAAGAAAGCAAAACCAACATGCTCCCTGCCTCTTACTCCTACAAAAAACTTTTGATAGTAAAATGTTAGGATTCTGACTTCCCAAAAAGTGTCTTTTAAGTAATTACACAGTTCCCACATGTTCCAGACAGTCCAAAGAATAAAACAAAAATGTTTGCCAATGAGAACAAATTAATCTTCCAAAACAATGGGACACATCACTTCATATTTTACAAACACAGCTTTAACCCCAAACTCAATGCAAAATATTTACCTTTGTGGGTAGGTAAACCTCATGTCATGTCATATTATCTTATGCTACTCTCAGACTAAACATCCCTCACGAGGCCAGTGAATTACACATCATATCCAAGGACACAGCAAAGCCTTTCTGCAAACAGCCATTCACCATGAAGTTCCCACCACCAATCCAATACAGTGTGATGATATCTAATCTAAGAACACATACCTCACATTCACACACCTGCACATCAAGAACAGACATTCCTAAACAAGATTTTAACTCAAGGATTAGAGATGGGCACAAAAAGCAAAACACCTCATGACTTCAGAGTCTCATCAAAAAAGCAAATCAGAAGGAGCTCTGAGAATGCTCTCCACTAATGAGAGTTCTGAGATATTTTTAGGCAGAAAAACCTACATGATTTTTTTACATTTTTTTTTTTTTTAAAATAAATCAAAGAACATTCCTGGTTCAAAGGAACCACTTACACCCCTGCATGTTGAAGTGTTACCTTGATCAGGATCACGTTTGCTGGAAACAGTCACAACATACTTCAAATACCAGCGCGCCTCCTCGGCACGGCACACGAACAAATCCACTGGTGAGAAGCAACAGAGGAAGAGTACAGCCAGCAGTGAACAAATGCAAGGAGGGAAGGAGCACCCTCTGCACCCAACTGCAGTTTCCGTGGACGTGCAGCATTCAGCCTGGGCGCAGCGGAAGCTGCTTCCTGCTCACGCAGCGGCTCAGAAGCCACAGGCTCCTTGCCTCAGCACGCACACAAGTGATGCTTTCTGTTCCCCACATTATCCACCCACCTGAGATTTCCTCATGAGGAAAAGTGAATGGCATGAACACGGTCTCGCCAGCAGTGACAGAGAAAGTACTCACTGCTGCAGCTTTGCCACTCATTCAGCTAATTGCATGGTGAGAAAGGAGATGAGCTGTCCCATCAGGAGACACTGGAGGAGAAGCTCCACTTCCACACTGCTCTTCCACTCTGCTGACTGGTGATGTCTACAGGTCTGTCTTCAACTCATTTCCACACTGACCTATGCTGCCAATCTGAGTTTTTAACCACATCACCAAAAGAAACCTATGGCTCGCCTTAGTACTTGACCTCGAGACTGTAAAATACTCTTGGACATCTTTCTTCTTTGCTTCCTTACCCTTCCCATTCCCACTTCTGCTCTTCACAAATCATGGCACTTCTTCCCACCTTTGCAAGACCCATCCCTCTCAACATCACCTAATTTCAGTGAGTTCCCCCCAAATGGCTTCACGGTGTCACCATGAGCTGTCTAAGAACTGTTTTTATAGAGAAGAAAAGACCAAGGGAGGAAGGGTACAAAGCACAAACTTTGCAGCAGCCAAGTACCCCTGCTGCTCTTTGCACCAGAGAGCAGAGGTCGATATGACAATCAAGGCACAAAGCTTCTCAGTTCAGAAGTAACTCAGCTACAGGAACCAGTGAACAAAGTTGGATTATCATTACTTAAGCAACCAGCAATCATGCCAAGCCAATTCTTCCTTTCGTAGTAACTCTGTTCCCTTTATCCCTTAGTTCTACAAGCAGTACGACAGACTTCCTAAGTCACAAAACCAACTGCTGAGGAATTTTCACTGTTTTTCCTGGACTTGCACAACACACTACCTCAGCATTACTTGCATCAAGAGGTCTTAAATGACTGCAGTACATCTCTTTCAGCACAAGGCCCCAATCTCTACCTTTCTACTAATGGTACACTTCCAGCATATGGCGGTCCAGAATTACCTGTGCTTCCTTACCACCATATTCTTCAAAGCACCTACACAGTACATCTCGAACACCCTCAAGCATTTATTTTCAGTTGAACAGCATACACAAGTCCAAATTCACTGAGCCAATACAGAGTTCATCCACTGCATTTATTTTTTTCAGCTTTTATGATGAAACATGTGGCAAGAAGAAAGGGAGGACTGCCAGTGAAAAATTATATACTAAGGATCAAAAAGAACCTGTCTGCATAATTGAACTTCTACATCTTTAAATTATAATGGCTAGCAAGATTCATATTACAAACTTGCTTTTGAAAATGGCTTCTACTTCTAATGAAAACTGCTGAGACCTATCCAAAGCCTTCTGGCTCCAGCAAAGACACTAAGTACCTCCCTTGACACCATGCTGAGCTACTCCATGCTTCAGTTACCCCGCAGTGTAACAGGACAGAGAAGTGTTGCCCTACATCTCAGTAATGGGGACAGGACAAGCCATTAGCAGTTGAAATACTACAGCATGTAATCAGCAACAACAAGCAGGCTTTCCCCTTTCCCAATAACTCCTCTGCTGAAGCAAACTCTCAGAATAGTATCTGGGTTCTCAGTTTCACGTATCGCCCTTGGGTGTTTATCTTCTACTTGATTTTACATTAGTGCAATTATTTATAATTACTGTAAATAATTCAAATGTAATTATAGTAATTGCATGATTCCAAAGTATAATATATAGTGAGGGAATACATACCATAAAAATAGCAATTAATCACCAAGAGTTCACAAAAAAAAAAAAAGAAAAATCCCTTCTGGTGCTAAAATCAGAATCTAAGTTTCCACACAGGTACAAAAGGCAGAAGTTACATTTGCTGCATGACCACGATCTGCTTCCTTCTTTTGTTGGTAACTTCAGCTATAAATACAACTATACCTTTTTTGGCAAGAGTGATATATACAAACCATCTTTCCCTCAAACTGCCAGTAATCTTTTTAATTTCCATCTGACCTGGAGAGCTGCATCTGCTCCTACCCAAAATCCATCTGCAATCACTTGTGTACCAGCTTGATCATGCAAGCAATTGATCAAATACAAGCACAAATACTGCTGGTGCAAACAGAGTGTATCAGAGTGTATCTATTTATACTGAATACATTCAGTTCCAGTTTGTTGAAACTCTTTCTGATCACCTCCTTTTGTTTGTAAAAAACAGAAAGCCTTTCCAGCTGCATTTTAGCAATGGTTATGGGTACGTACATACATCCATGCACACATGCCAGAGTGAGGGGAGAAAGAAAGGGTGGCCACACATGCAAGAAAGACCAGACCATCACTGCATCACTGCCAGGCTGCAAGGTCTGAAAAGAAGAAGTAATTATACTTAAGTTTAAAAAACATTTCCCACACCATCAATGTACAGGAAAGAGAAAGAGTAAAATCCTTATCCCAAGACAATGCGGTTAGTTACTCAGATGTGAGTGGGTAGCTGGTGGAGGAGTAAGATTTGCAATCCCTGCAGGGCAGGCTAAGAGCCAAACAGAAGAGCCAAACAGAAGAGCCAGATGTGGCCAGTGGGCTGACTGCTAGAAATGGCACCTCCGCCTTTCCCTTACTTTTTTTAATTGTTGAGAAAATGTGTTCTTTGTGAAGGAAGAAATGAGCTGGACACAAGGACTGTTGAAAGTGCTGTGAGTAACAGCAAAGCTGTAAATCGTTCAGAACAATGCGTGTTCTGCTTTGGACTGGCATGGCTCCTCTACCAGAAAAACAAACAGCTCCAGAAACCAGGAATCATGTTCAGAACAGTGGCAACAAGCCCTGCTCAGTGTTTCTTTCTAACTGGAGCATTTCTCCTCTCCTCTTCCTCAGCATCTCTGCAGGAGAGATAACTGCACAACTGCTCTTTCCTGCTCAGGTTTATGGGTTGATTTTTTTTCAGTACATTTATTTTTCAATTAGGCAAAAGGGCCACCCTGCTTTTCCCTTTCTGCATACCCAAGGAGAAGCTCAGTTATACAGATAATTTTCTGCACAGAGGCAGCATTTTCCATTTCTGGTTTGGTTTGTTCCCTGATCTTTGTGTTCCTTCTCACTTTGTCCCAAGAGTTCTGTGTTTGCCCACTAACGGCACTTCCAGTACTGCCGCGCTGGCAACTCAGTAAAGCAGCAGCAACTACACTTCAGTTGAGAAGATCTCCATCAACACCAACCACTAGTACTGCTGGATGCACACACATGCTGGAAGAAAACAGACATGGTTTTCAGGGTGGGAAATAACGATGAAATGAAATAAAATAAAAAAAAATCTTCATCTGGCTTCTATTTTGCTTTGCTGATCCCTTGAAATTGTTCCCCCACCCACGCAGTTCTGTTTTTTTAATAGCAGGGAGATGGGCGGTGTGTGTGTGAAGATATTGCCAGATGAGAGATTTTCAAATTAATGGAATAAAGTTCTGTGCTGTATTTTTTGATAAGCAAAAGCCATGTGGTTGCATTTAGCAAGAAAATTACTAAGCTGTTTCAGAACACATGTGGAGGTCATCACTATAAACTCTCTCTTTATAGACTAAAAGCTGCATTTTCACCAAGATTGGGAACTAAAACTTAATCCACAATCAATTTCCCTGGATCAAAATTGTACACTTTCCTGGGAGTTTTCACTGGGCAACTATAAAACCAATAAACATTCTGGAGAGCGCTAACCGAACATGGGAATTTGTCGTTAAATTAAAAGCAACTTTGTTTAGTCTTTTATTTGGTTTACAATACCTGCCATTTTTGCGGCACTTAACAGAGAGTAAAGTCTAATTAAACAGGCAGTTTATCAGCACTTAAAATTTTGTTCTGCATTTCCAATTTCCTATTATGCAGAGATAAGGTCAGCATTCTTGAGCTATCAAACTCATCCCAAGTCTTTATTCAGGTGGTGTATTGTCTTTAGGCATAGATGAAGGTCCGAATTCTGCAGGCTCAAGCTGCAGCTGTGTAACACACAAGCTTAACTTGCAACAGACTCCATACTGTATGAGTCAAGTTCACACCAGAGATCACTGCAGTAGGAAAGCAAAGACAAAAAACTTGGTAGCTAGATTTCCTGACAAGATGAAATATCTTTGCTAAGGTCTGTCCTTGGTGTTGACAGATCCTGAACAGAAGCTGCGGCTTCTTAAATAAACACACAAGGAGACAAAGCAATACTTCCCTGCTGCAGGATTTCAATTATCCAAGAGATAGAGAACAGGCTCTCAGGCCTGTGTAAGTTATGGAGACTTCAACTGGTTTTTAAATAGATTACCCATCCTTTTGACGGATGAATGTTACCGTTTTTAGCAAAAAGAGTAGCGTGNTTTTTTTTTTTTTAATATTTGAGAGAGTTTGAAAACTTCTTACTCTTTTGTCACACATATCAAACTTCCACAATTAATTCTTGAATTCTTTAAAGGTCTACAACTCGCATGTTCAGATGACTCACGTCATTTCCATTTCTGCTGGTTAAGTCAGTTCCTAAAGACTGTGTTCTGAGTAAGACTTGACTAAAAGTAAACATTCTGTGATACTAATTTAGAATAAATTACTTCTGCAGTCAGCCCTGCCATAAAGCTCATTCACCAAAATAACCACAGAAAAGTGAGTCATGAAAGAAACAGAAAATAAATTTAATTGGGGATAATATTAACATGAAGCTATTTAATGATTTAAATAACTGTATTTAAGATGTGAAGACAGAAACAAGTAACTGGAAATATCCAACCTTGGTACGTAAGGAGAGCAAGATATTTGATCTCAACAAGTAGAAAAGTATTTCAATACGTCTGTTCTAAGCCAACAGAAAAAGCACTAGCAACTGTAATTTTGGATGACCATGGCATGCAAAACTGATCCATGGCATGATTACTGATGGTAATCTTTCAGTCTTTCAAAGACTGAAACTAGGAGCACATCTCTCTTCAGCTAAACCACCTCTATATTCATGAACTTAGCACGACTGAGAAGCAATCTGAAGTTAGACACTCATAGCAATGTTTTGATACTCTTACAATTTGCAGTAAATGCTTTTGGTGTACGGTTTTCTTCTCTCCATATGACAGCTACTTCATATACTGACAATTCTCTAAATATGATTTTAGCAACGACTCAACAGAATTTCACCTTAGTGAACATGAGACAAGTTTCCTATCCAGTTAAGACTTCCGCTCACCTTTTTTTTTTTTTTTTACTGCTTTAAATATACTGTAAGAATGACTGCAGTTTTGTTTTCAATTCTCCCCATGTATTTCTTATCAGGAACAGGACTCCTCAAAAATAGCTGCCCTGACAGGTCAAAGTATTTCACGCTTCAGGGTGATAGCCATATTCCAAACAAGTGAAATTGGAGCCGTGACAACAATTTAGCCCTTAGAAATGAGACCCCTCCAGTTGTCCTGGTGCTAAACTGGGCCCAAAAGGTCTTCTCAGAGGAAGTAAGAACAGTTAGAGAAAATCTATGGATATAAATTCTGACTTACTAGAAAGAGTCCACTCAGTGTCATAATACGATCTGGTAGCTTTCTACCGTTGCAAGTGTTGGCCATTTTGCAATTGGAAGAAGAGGCATATATTTCAAGCATACACAACTGCAGAATAGTACAGTGCCAACAGAAAAGGGGAAAAAAGGGCTCCATGCTTTTTGAAGTTGTTTTTGGTTTCCTTTTGCTTTACTTTTCTTTAACTGTTATCTGGTCTTCTACTTGTGGCTGCTCAATCAGTGAGATTGTTGTTGGTAGAATCCGTACAACATCCCACAGCTCCCTTCTCTGGAAATCTAAAAGCCATATCGTCGGGACAGCTAATCCATGATGTTATCAACAGAATTAGCACCAAAAAATCAGCGTACCGCCACAGAAAAAGAAATAACCAAGCCCTAAATCAAATGAGAGCTGTCACTCGTTAATACCAGACACCCCTTTCACTGGGTTCCCTCCCTAACATTCAAAGACAAAGCTCAGTATATAAGTCAAGTGGAACTGAAAATAGCTAGAGCTGGTTTGGTTATGTAGACATTTTGTTTTGTTCTGCTCTGCCTTTTACTGATACTCTACATTCCCTGAGGGCTCTGAAGTGAAGACTAAGGGATGTATCTAAAAGATGGAAACACAGAGAATTAAGATGATGCCTGTAAAACGTATCAGGAAATGGGACTGAAGTCAGAAGTCCAACTGGAAAGGCTTAAAGGGAACCACAACAGTTTTAAGCCTTCTAGGGAAAAAAAAGAAAAGTAACCAGAGTTACACAGGTAATTACCATGATACAGAGAAACTGAAACAAGTTGGAATGGAAGCAGAACCTGTAAAACATTTAAAAAAAAAAAAGGAACAAGTGACTTCAATTTATCTTCTTTTCTGAAAATAAAGACATCAGAAAACAACAGAAGATTTTTTTTTTTATTTCTAGCATAAGACGAGAAAGAAGCAAAACACTGAATTATCATAAAAAGCATACAGTAACTAAAAAACATTTTTGCTAGTTGGCAGCTCACGTTGACAAAAACAGGAAAAAATCAAGTATTCAAGAGCATCTCATTAATAACCCGTACTTTTGGGATCAGGCTTGGAAGGATGCAGGCAAACTAATATTTACACCTCAACAGTGATGCACAAACATTCTTTCCCCGTGATGCCACACGTTACTGGTAACACTGAGCACGTATGCACTTGTGTTTAACTTGAGAGAAAGAGGAAACAGAGGATGAGGTCTGGGAGCTATCTAGTTCACTTCATTTCACAAGTAGTGTTTGAGTAAAGATTATGTCTAGTTAGGTCTGTTAAGACAATGTGATGTTCCCTGAAAAAAAGGAGCATTCCAGAAGTGCATACCGATTTTGACTGAGGTTGCTTAAAATCCTACGTTGAATTTACTGGTCTATAGCAGCGGAGTCACTGGACTCCTCAGTCTCAGAGAACCCTAACTCTGGTTGTTCTTCCCTGACCCAGAGACTTCACAGGTGCACACACTGCAGGGAACCTGTTCTGCTTGGCGCCGCGCAAATCCTAAGGAGAGACAGAAGGCAACTGAGCACCCAGCAGCCAAACACCCAGCTCCACAGCCCTTCAGTGATCCAGGTACTGCAACCTAACTGAATTTCGCCTTAATTAAAATAAAAAGCAACACCTCTGAACTATCTCAGTCATACGTACTAGGTGATACATAGCAAGCTAGGATAAAAGGAAAGAATCTTCTAGCCATGACATTTTATGGAGACAGAGGATACCGAAGGAAAACACCAAATTAGAGCATCTAGTCTGTACTCCCTGTAAGTAAAAGGCGTAGACCTCCGAGGATGTTTCAGACATTAAAGACAGGTTATTCAACCTGATACTGAGCCAGAAAGCCATGGAGATACTGGCTGGAGCTTCTGTATCAATCTCCACAATTTAGTAAAATCTAAACAAAACCTTTGTTGTTAAGACCGTGGGACAAACATGATTTCTGGAGATTAAAAAAAATCTGCTAAAAAGCTTAGCCAGAAACTTGTGGGTAGGAAAATTATACGAAATAGAAAAAACCTCAAAGCACATACAGACTTAAAAAAGAGAAGTTAAGAAAAGTAAAGGCAGAAGAGTAAAAGAGCATTCAGTTGTATTAGTGGAAAGAACAAAGAAAAGAAAAATCAAGGTCAACAACACGGTTAGAACTGAGTTAAAAACAACCTTGCTAAACTAAACAAATATTAATTCTGGCCATTATCAGAACAGGCAATTTACGATAATCATGGGATCAAAAGAAGAATAGACGATGGAAGTGAGAGGTCTGAAATGGCCAAGCTTGAAGTAGTAGCTAAATGCTAATGTGTCCACATCAAGTTCTACTACGCTACACAGCAAAAAATTACTTAAACTTAACATGATGGCAATCCATTTGAAAAGCAAAATTAAAGTACAGGGTGAGGAATATGAAAGAAATAGTTACTCACAGAAGAATAAAGGTGTGTAAAGAAATCATGAACATGATGAAACTAGAAAGTGAGGAAGAACAGTTAAAGAACAAACTATCAGTTTAACAGATCAAAACAATAAGGTTACGGCACAGCCTTTACAGAATTGGTGGGAACCTGGGAAGGAATTATTTTTTAAGACAAGAGTTTAAGAATTTCAGAGAAGAAAGGCATGAGATTGTTTACAAATCCAACCAACTGTATCAATCCAGTCCCAAGCCCCATAACTCCTAGAGATCTTTCTATTGCTACAGAAATAATCTGGAAAAGAAGACATGAAAGAACAACCAAAAAACCAGGCTCCTGAGAAAGCAGTCAGAAGAGTGTGGTTGTGCCAGAACACGAGGAGATAGCTTGTACCAGACACTGTTCCTATACATGCACCATGGTACTGGAAAGTAGCCTAACCTAGTGCTCGTCTTCTAACAATCAGTAAAAGAAGAAACACTCCACTACTCAATTACTTTGGCTGCAAAATCTACCCAGCAAACTTGGTCTTCCGCGGGGCTGTTATTGCCCTGACCCTCAGTAATGAGGCACTCACCTGTGGGAAGTCCTTTTCCCCTCAGCCTCTCCCGAATAGCCTGGCTCCTGTCGGGCTGCAATTTTTTATCTCCATTGCAAGAAAGCTGATCCATCTGCAAAACATGCGGCAGCACAAAGTCAGGAACACAGCAGCTAGATTCTGCACTTGACTGGACTTCAGTATATGCAATTGAGAGCACTGTTGTCATCTTTTGCTGGCCAAGCTAGATCAATCTGTCACAGTGACCTCAGACTCCCTTTGTAGTCTGCTGACAAGGACAAGAAGAGCAGAAAAGGAAAAAATTTGCTAAGCAAAAAGGGCCATTAAGTACCTGAAGACAAATGACTCATTCTTCACACTAGTTGTTTCTATAGCTTGTGGCCTGGTTTAAGGTTTGGATCTCTCTATTTTAATAGCTTCAATGATTAAGTCCTTGTGGGCTTTTGTTTCATTTAATCACAGAGTAGATCAATTTGGCAACTGCATAAGAAACCAGACATTACAGCGAGGAGCACCGGGCTGACAGACATAACCTCACAGACCAGACAGTCCTTTGTGGAGCTCAGGCCCAGTGCTACTTCTGGAGGCCTGTCATAATCAGCTTCTGCTGAATATTACGCAAATGCAGGGACCTATACCACCTGATGCAAAAATTTCCAAACCAGATTTACAAAGAGTCTATGTAACCATTAAATAGTAATGGAAATTTTTAAATGAGAGTACTAGCAAGTCAAATACTTTTCTTGTAATCACAGTGCTGTGTCTCCAGACACCTGTTTTTTCACATTTGCATAACCCCTTTGAGGCAGAAGAGTTTCAACAGTGTAAAACAAGATAAAACTCAAGACCATCATGGCATATAATTCCACTAAAAAACATACTGCTTAGCATTTGTTAGAATTACAAACAGATCACAAGGAAAAGGAAGTATTGACAAAAAGGACAATCTTAACAATATTAACAACATATGGCCTTTGTTTTCAGAGCCTGAAACCGAATGTTCTGTAACCACGTTGTGATGGTTTTGAAGAAGGGAGAGGATGCCTCTGTAAGGAACAGTAACTTTGCAAGATGACTTCACGCAGTGTGTTTCAGTTCTTAAAACGGTTCAGTGCATTTGTCATCATTCGACAATAAAGTCCTCTACAACAATCACATCCAAGGGGTGAGGAGAACTGCAAGAGAATTGGCACACTAAGAAGTCCTTCTTCCTGTTAATCAGTGACCCTCTGGAAGTCAAGCAAATGTTTAAAAAAGAAAATTCACAGTAATTATTTTTGCAGTACTTTAAGTAGTGACAGGTCTCTTGCTTGCCCCAGACTACATCTTTTTCCCTCACTTTTCTTCCAGTGAGGACAACCATTTCAGAAAAGTGTCTTCCTCAGAAACAGCAGCTGTGAATCTATATTCTAGAAGGAATTGTCAATTGCACGAACTGTTACCAAGGAGAAAGAAGCAATTCTCTCCCGGGATTTCAAGATTTTTCCCTTTCAGCACTCCCTCTTATCAAAATTGCAACATGGTAAAACAAGAAGAAGAATGGCTGTTGAGTGACTGATTTAGCATCTTTTCTCTCTTCCTGCCCATCTCCCTTAATCCTCAAATGTTTATAAAGACTTACCCCAGACAGGCTTCCCAGAACCAGTCTGACTAACTGTTTCACATATGAAAAAGAAGGGGCACAGTTACTGTTCCTTATGTGGGCACTGCAGGCATCCAGAACGGTCCGTACAGACACACGGGCATAAATGACATCTTCACACATGCCGAGGAGTATGCTGTTGAGATGATCGCCAAGTTTGATAGGCTAATGATAAACAAAAATGGAAGGGAGGAGAGAATTAGTTTTAATAGCAACCTGCAGCATGCACAGAAACAAAAGACATTCAACATGACAAAAGGACTATTTGTGAGACTTATTGCCTATATTAAGTGAGTGCCAATGTGAAAGTCACCATCCAGGTGGTGAAAACTTGCAGTTAGATGTCACCAGACACACATTAGGATCCACATTTGGTTCCTACAACTATCTGTTCTGTAAGATCAGGACACCACCACCTTCCTTTCTCAAAGGCTTAATGACCAGTGAAAAGGTTTGGAGTTAATTAATTGTCTTTGTTGTTTTTCAACATTCTGCCAGTCGCAATTATAAAATTCAATCCTTATTACAATAATATTTTAAGCCTCTGTCCACTGCTCTACTGTTCTCTAATCTCACACTTTAATATTTTGTTCCAGCTGGGTTAGCATTCCTTAAGTCCAGTGACACCACCAAACGTTATAAACAAAGCAGTAAGGACTAAAGCAGCAACACTGCTGGTTAAGGAAGCAAAGCTCTGTAGTTCAGAACAATGCCCTTACAGCTGAGAGCAATCTAGGTTTAATTTTTCTCTCCATCCAGTTAATCCAGCACAGTGTTAGTGTGATGTGACTCCACAGGGTATGCAATAGTCAGTGATAACTCTTCTCAGATGCCATGGGCACTTGAGACTTCAGCTTTCTGACCTGCAACTGTCCCAGACTGAGTGGTCATCTACCAATCACAAGCTCTGCCATCTGCTTTTTGGCACAGAGCATTTTGACACGGTACCTATCCCAAGCTATTCTCCCACTACTGCTTAATGCTGTTCCTTTTGTCTACTACAAGACAGGGCAGCAAAGAAATGTGATAGCTATCAAAAAGCCAGTAAGGCTTGGAGGACAAGCATGGCACATATTATGAAGAAGTACAAGTCATAGCATTGTATTTTCTGACTTCAGGCAGCTACTTCCAAATCAGGAGAACTAAGAACCCAACTACTACTCTGTTACAGAAAATGTTAGAAACTGAGCACTTGAACTCCCAAAGAGCCTTTCAAAGTTTCCCTCCCTCAAACATAACATTCATGAGAAGGACCAAACCAAAACATGAAATAGAAATACCTTAGCTCCCTGAGCTGCACAACACTGTTAATTCCTCAACAGCAAGTCCCTCATTAAATGCTCTCCCTATACATTTCACCTGATTTTCCACCCTTTTAGACATTGACCGCTAACAGTTCAGCTGGAGTGGGAGGCAGCAGCAAGGCACAAGATGAATTACACATTCTAGACTCTTTCCAAAACTGATTGAGTTCTGCTAGGTGTGGGAAGTAACCTCCTGAGAAATAAGATTCAGCTCTAAGCAGTCTGCAACAGTGGCTGAAAAGCCAGTAGTAAGAGTTTACTCCCTATTCCAAACAATCCATATCCTTTCTTGGCCACTGTGTAATGTAAGTATCTGCACTTGACAAGTCCAGGCTCACAAAAGTTACAGCAGTAAAGATCACAAGATCACAAGTTGCTTTATTAGGAATAAAGCAATGTTACTTAAATGTTTGTTTTTATACATAAGCCTAAACCAAAACAAATTATTTTCACCTTCCTCAGCTCTATTACTTAGAGTCTTTCAGCCTGTGACACTAAAGGATAGACCAACCCAGATATGTCTTCATGGAAACTAACACAAATACCGTAGCACCTTCTTTCCACACAACAAAAACAATACCCTCATACACCACAGGAAAAAGCTCCAAGTACAGAAAAGAAACCACACTCTTCAGCGTCCCATGAGGACAGTCTGCCATGTTAATTTAGATGCAGCAGCGGTCACACGATCAAGTCTGAGACTGCAATATTTAACAAAAACCAAATCAAAACTTACTTGGCTTTGAGGGACTTCATGGTCAGCTCCCCAGAAGAGTGTCATACCAAGAGAATAAATATGGACCTGTTGTAAGACAAAAGACATTTGTCAACTAAGGAACAGGACTGGAAATGAAAAGCATCTTTAAAGCAGAGCAAGTAACTCAGTGTCATTTTGCACATAAACCTTCAAAAACTGACACATTGCTGCTGGACTGGTGTTTGACATCTCCCCTGGCAGCCTTAGCTTGGGCTGGATAGTCAGGGGTATGTGGGAAAGATAGAAAATCCCACACCAGTCTGTTTACAACATCACCACTGATTGAAAAACCATCTATGAAAAACTGTTGTAAAAAATAATAATAATAAAAAAAAATTAAATAACAAAAAACCAAACCAAAACAAAGAATTCTACTAATTTCAAACAATCAGTAAACAATAGGTGGTTTTGTACAGTACTGCAGAATGAGCCTATGTATTGAAAATACTCTTCTGTCTCTCCACAAGACATAACCTTTGATTAATGAAGAACATCACACGCACCTCTCAGAAATTAAAGCATGTATTCAAAATTTTTGACTTTATCTTTGTTTTACAATAGTCTTAATAATCTCCACAATCTATAAACCAATGCCAAATTCACTTCTCCAATCATCTTTCATTTTAAGTGGTTTGCTTACTATACTCCCAGTAAGCTTGCAGCTGCATCAAATTTGTTTTGTATTCGAGTGTCTTGGAATCCCTTGGAAAGGGAATTCACGGAACGACCATCGTGTTGTCTAACAGTTATCACTGAATACACTGTTCCATTGGGCTAGCAGGTGAAGTCATAACTTCACCCAAGAGCTGAATGCACTCCTGCCATTGTTTGGTAAGAGACTAGAAGAAACAAGAAAACACAAAAGCCCAACTTCCAGATCAGGCTTCCTTTCAGAACAAGATCCAGAGAGGAAAACATTCAAGATTTCCACTAAGTTTAGCAAACTACAAAAGTACAGAAAAAGAAAGTTTAGATGCGTTTGAAGTTAATGTAAAGCAAGATCTAAGCAACATGAAGTCAACTCAACCAGACAAACAGCGTACACTCCAACACAGAGTTTAATACTGATGTAAAGGGAAACAACCAGAAAAAAGAAGTATGCACAGGTAAGCCAACTGCCCTAATGCCTTCAAATAATAAAGCCATCATAGTACAAGTGTGTTTATACAATACAACGGGAAGAAATAAAAAGAGATCACTATTTACAGTTCTGATAATATGTCAGGGAAAAAAATTGCTTAGTCTTGCCAGGTTGCTCCTCAAGTGAGGTGCTTTGCTACTGTTTCACAATTACTAGAGTGCTTTACTGGTATGCCTTTACAGTGAAGTTATAGCACCAAATTAACATCCTTCCCCTGCTTCAGGTAGTTTCCCCCTTCCAAATAAGGAAGGAAATACATCCAGAAAGACCGATATCTTGGAAGAATTACACACAGATGTACTATCCTGTGTAGTTCCCATCCCAGGAATTACAGACCAGCGTTACAGAGACTCCTGTCATCCCGGCACACTATCCAAGATAACTTTTACACAGTCCTGCTGTACACTGTTGCCACCATGAAAATACTGTACCCTTGAATTCTTCTAACACAACCCCACATTTCTAAGAATTCAGGAGAAGAGCCTCACATATGGGACTAGTAAAATAACAGATAACACCTGTAGACTACAGCTGTCCTTCACTGCACCCAGCCACGAATATCGCACTGGAGGAGGCACAGCTGCACGATTCATCTGCAAAGTTTTAAATGAGAACGAGAATGGTAGCGGCAACGTTTTTTTCAAGTGTTTTTCTATCATTCCATGGTATCACAACAGCTCATTTTTTACCCTTCCCCTCACAACATGGGCAAAGCATTTGCAGAAATTAAGAAGAGTTCATTCACAAACCAGGTTAATTCATCCTAAACCCAAAGCCTGAAGCCTCAACCTTATGCTGAAGCTGAATACCA
This sequence comes from Penelope pileata, assembly GCA_013396635.1. Classification (NCBI taxonomy): domain Eukaryota; kingdom Metazoa; phylum Chordata; class Aves; order Galliformes; family Cracidae; genus Penelope; species Penelope pileata. The sequence continues at coordinate 1,058,199 of WBMW01003688.1, read as the reverse complement.
CAAACTCAAGGGTTTTATTTGGTTTATAGGCAACAGGGTGAATAATTTACTCATATAAAGCCAAAGCTTGTAGATTTCCACACACAGTTGTTTCCCAAAGGAAACAGCAACACAATTGCTGCAGCCTAGAGTCTCAGTTTTGCTATCACCTTCCAGCAAGCAAAGTCGTATTGCTGTCATGAAATAAACTCACACAGCCACAATCAGAGAGGATTAATCAGCGCTGTTTATGTGTAGAATGCCAGTGGTTGGCCACTGCTTATGGATATGCTCTCTGCTCACATTTACAGGCCACAGAGGTCCTTCTGATCTCTTTCCTAAAGATTAAGAAACATCACAACATGGCTTCTAGTATTAAACGTTCTCTATTTTTTCAAATTAAAAAAAAAAAAAAAAAGTAAAACTCTGAATGAACAAAAATGCAATCAGTTCTGAAGAAGGTCACAAATGTGCCATTCAGAAACTTTTTTTCTGATGCTTTTCAAGGTCCATTTCGTATGTTAACTTCGGAGCTTACACTAGAGGCAATGTTACTGTCTTCAACAACATTGTCTCTCCTGAAACAAGATAAATAATTCCAATAGTATGACTGCAGAACTTGGCAGCTGTATTATACTTTACTCAATTTGGTTCCTGCATTCATGTCAGTATCATTTTCAATTTTCTATTAAAACTTTCAACTTAGGTTACTGACTGCCTAGTTTTGTCACAGCTCAAATCATGTACTTTACTGTGCCATTATTTTTGACAATGCTGTAGAGCAGGAAGAGTGTCAAGGGCTTGTAACAGAAAACAGTGATTTTCATCAGATATAGTCATACACCATATATTCTACAGGCAGAAATACATTTTAGTGGTGCTTATGCATATAACAGCGATCAATGCCAATACCAGTTTCCTCTAGGGTAAGAGCATGTTGCTGTTCTTCCTGGAGAAATGCTGCCAGATGTCATACTCGCCCCAGCTTACAACAATGCTATCTAGTTTTGGCTTGTTTCCTTCCCTAAGGATTATTGATCTTGAGAAGTCAAGGAGATGGGGACAGAGCTCAGCTTCCTCCTTACTCCTACGTATAAATATCTTTGACATGGACAAGGTAGAGCATTACTACTTGCAACAAATGGTTGTTAGGTAAACATTTGAGAAGCTAGTCATTTCAACTATGCTTGTCAATGACCTGGAGCAGATCACATACACAAACAGTACCTACCTGAACATCTACACTCCAGGAAAAAAGAAGAAAGGTGGAACGGAACAATTTTGCACACAATTGATGAATCTTTACAATAATTTAAAATATAATAATAATTCTGAAACACGCAAGAATATCCCATTTTTTAAGGCCCGGTCTGCTTGACTAATTGTTTTGTTTACCTCTTACATGCTTTTTGTCTTTAAAAAGAATTGCTGATGTCACTGATGCTACTTTTAGGAAAACAAGGTGAAATGGTGCTTCCTGTTAGCTAGACAGGCAGTGCAGCCACTGCCCATGCCTGGGTAGCACGCTCACTGCCAAACACGGCTCTTACTAGAACATGTGTAACAGGGACCTGCACACAGACACTTCTTCCTCAAGGTGTACAATCACAAGCACTATTCCACTTTTATGGACAAAAAACAACCAGGAGGGTCCCTCTCCTTTCACAAATAGTAGGAAATATTGGTGGTAGGAGGACGGTTGGACTAGGTGATCTTGTAGGTCCTTTCCAACCTAGTGTTTCTATGATTCTGTGAAAAGAAATCAACAATTAAGCAAACAAAACAAGAATTCTGCAAAGGCAAAAAGGTCAGTTTAAAGCCACTCTGTGAACTCCTCAACAGCAAAAGACAGCAGCTCTTTGCATTGGAAGAGGCATTGTACCTTCTCAACGTCTGAGAGAGATGACAGAGACTGATTCTGCAGAACCTCTGGTGCTGTGAATGCTTGCAGGTCTTGTTGGGACACATTGTCATCAGTAAACGAAACACTGCCAGATGGAAGCAACAGGAGAGACCATGGAGAAACGATGAATCCCAGAGCAGCAGAATCAGCTGTATTTGAAAGACAAAAAGAAAAAGAAAACCCATAAATTAATATACAATTGTTCTGCGTCATTTCTTGATGTAACTTCATTTGCTCAAACACATTTAATATCAATATATTTCCTTTTTCACCTGTGGTGCTTCATAACCACTACCGTAATCCCTCCCCCCTTTTTTTCTGTTTTGTTTTTGACAGTTCTGTGCCAGTATTCACATCACCAAGGTCATGCTCGCAGATCTCCTGTCTCCAGGTTATTTCATGCCTGAAACACAGATGACACCTAAAATGATCACATGCTGTAGGAGACATGTCATGAAGGCTACTTCCTCCAACAAGAATGGAGTTAACTTCTATTCTAATAGTACTGCTGTAGCACCAATGATCTGGAGAGAGAAGACAAGGTTAGTAGAGAAAAGGAATGCACCATATTAGACTGGCTGGGCCAAACAGAAAAGTTTGGGGGAACTTCAGTTCTTTCCAGTCCAAAGAAAGAAATAATTTCAAAACTGAAAATAAATAAATAAATAAAATTTTATCCAGCAGTGGAAGTAGGCAAAGAATAAATCCGAACCCTTTGTTAAGATCCTCCCTTCAAAACTTTGTGTCGAATTGCAAAACAAACACTGAAATCAGAGAAGTAAAGTAGCAAAGAAAACTTTCCATTTTCTTGAGTAAAGATCATTTTTCCTACATCCTTAACACCAAAACACTTCAGTTTCACTGAAGGAGGCACAAGCTTTTATCTTAGTAAAAATAAAAAGTAAACTGTTACTTTTCCATAGGCAGCAAGACAGATGCTCTATTTTCTACTATATGATTTATCGAAGAGCTGAAGAAGCATTTGAAGGTCAGGTCTGTCTTCCTCCTCTACATAATAAGCAACAACAGCAAAGTAACCGTTTCCTACTTCAGCACAACCACTAACAACATTTTCCACTCTCCTATCAGCTCAGGATGTTCCTACAGTGCTGGTGCCTAGGCTGTTCAACTATCTTGTAATCTAGAATATTTCTAATCTCCTAGGAAATGTATTAAATTACTGCATGCAGGTATCAGATGTAAAAGGATCTACCAAGTCCTTCCATTTTTCAACTCCCCTTCCTCCAGAAGGAGCTATGAAATTGCTTTAAGGCTTCCCACATTCTGTGATGTGGGAAGCAGAACTGCGTTATTAACTGGCTACTGCAATTACCCATAAGAACGTTCCTAACTTCAAACTCCTGAAGCTCAGAAAGTTTCCCCTCCCACCAGGGCATGCAGAAGAAATCATTCAACAGAGAAACCAACATGTGCATTGTTGTCAAACCCTAAGCACAATTTTCCCTTAAAAGGAAAGGGAGACAATTAAGGGCAAAAATCATTCTAAAATGGGCAGATCCTAAAGACTCTACTTCCATTAATTATTTCAAGTTCAAATACCTGTGAACCTGTAAAAACTTGCACTTTTTACTTCAAAATGTTTCTTCATCAGCTTTTTTTTTTTGGGGGGGGGGCGGTTTAGAGCTTACAATTAAACTGAGAAGTTCACATTCAACAATAATTTAAAAAACATTCAAATTATAAGTCAAAGCCAAAAGGCATAGAATGGACACTATTTTGTTACACTGTTTTCTTCTTTTTTTTTTTTAATGTAAAAAAGATTTGTTACACTATTATTGCTCATGTTTTTCTTTTTTTTAATGTTTTCTTTCTTTTATGTAAAAAAGAAAAAAAACATGAGTAATAGTGTAACAAAACAGTGTCCATTCTATGACTTATAATATATACATACATTAGTTTGCTACAGTTTTTCTAATTCCTTTCAAAATGCCAGTGTGTTATGCTAACAGCCAGCATGATAAAAGCTTCAGATTCACAGTGCAGAAATGGTTTCTCCCTGCTCTTCATGACATACAAGAGAGGCTCAGCTTTCTTGCCTCAAGGGAACACATTTTGCTGCTCTGGCTTCGTCCTCTGGACCCAGAACAGTTCAGTAATTACAGCAGAAGGTCTCTCTGATCATGTAGGCTAAATCAATTTCAGCTCTTGTACAGAGCTGCTGAGCTCTCCAGCTTCCCATAGAGATCAGGGCACTTTGTCACAAACAACAAAAAACACACACATACTCCAAATGAAAGCACCCTAAAAACATAGAAAATACAAACACGAAACCCTACATGATGATCTCTCTCCTCTTGTAAAGAGGAAAGAACACGCAACAACATTGAATAAATTTGGGCAAGAGAAAAAATTTTTAACTTTACGCAGACATTAATTCTTAGACTGCAGTACATGACACCTCTTCCCCAGAGCACTCCAAGTGACCCCTAGCTATAAAAAGATTTAAGCCTAGAATCACTTGCATTGACCATGACAAAATACCTGCTTGATACAGCAGTAGAAGTAACCAATCATGTCCCAAGATGATGGTTTCACTGCAACGTATAGCAAGACGCATGGCAAGATGTAAACAATCACCTCTTCAGAGCCCTTCTCTTAGTATGATCAGCTTCCAATTCTGGAGTTCAGTCTCACCATATGAGATCTTTTCAAATATGTGAAATTAAAAATAAGATGAGCTGAAGAAAACTCACTGAACAAGAACCTGAAATGCCAGATATGGCGAAAGTAAAAGAAATGCACTACAGCCAACTGAATTAGATAGATTTTTAACTTAAGCAGGAAAATAACATCATCTGCCCCTCCCAGTCCCAAAGACATTTTGCTCTACAACTCTAACTCTGATTCCTCCAAAACAAACAGAACAACTGCTGTGCACTGCTACGGCAGTACACGGAGAGGCTAAACCAAAGAAATGGCAAGGTGAAGAAACCCCTCCTACTATGCACACACAAGAAAATATTACATTATATTGCAAAACTTTTAGAAAGAAAACCTTAGCTGGCCATCGACTTCCCAAAATAGCACTGCAATTAACTACTGGATTTTCACCAGCTATGTGTTCACTGATATGAAAATAAACTTTGAAAAATATTTTCAGGTTTCTGCTTAAAACCCCAACATGAGTCAAGAGGACTCTTGTAAAGCTTTATCGTTAACAGTTTGTATCATGAAGACTTTACATACCAATGAACTCTATATCCTGAAGCACACTACAGTAACCAGTCATGATGAGGATGGAAACGTGATTTAGTTTTAACAACATTAAAAATCAACACATGTAGTCCGAGGCCTTGCAAATATTGGTTTAGTCTAACTCCGGAGCACACATTTGTGCCCAGTAGATGGAAAGGCTCCATTTATTGAGCTGCATAAAATACTTCCATCTACATTCTGCAGGTTGCGTGATCTGAAGCTATGTACAATGAATGTGGCTAGTTCTAAGAGTAGAAAAGGGTCTGATTTTGCCAAGATTCTTCTGCTGGCACTTTCTCAGCTTTGGCTTTCAGTAGCTTTTAACCAACATATTGCATCAGACTGCCTACATCACAATTCTCAACCTACATTCAGAAAGGATGAGAATAAAATAATTCATTCTCTTTTTCCTTCCTTAAGGCATCCGTAACAAACCAAATTAACTTTCTCAAAGCTCCTACTATGCAAATTTACCCTAAGAATAATATTTTGAAGTAACTCTACTCTTCCACTTCACGGTTTGTGCCATGGAAAAAAAGTAACAAAGGTGCAACACATCAAACAGCCAGGGGCCATAACAAAACAACAAATCACTTTCCAGAGATATATTCAAGGTCATCTCCTCTCTTACTCTTTCAGAAGTATTTTTGAGAGTGGTAGTGGAAATCCATTCCCCAAAATAAAGAGGAAAACAACAGAAAGAGATCTGAGCCCCTCTTTCAGAAGCACTGGAATTCAGGGTACAGCTCCTGGTCAGTGGTACGTCCAGGAGGCTTTCAGCTGCCCTAGAGCTGCCACCCTTCTAAGTTAACTCAAGAAGCACGCAGCTTGGTAACAAAACACTTGTGAGAGCACTCTTTATCAGGCAGTGCCAAGACACAGATAAATAGCATGGTCTTACTTGAAGTGGGAGAATGAACTGGCTTTGAATGTAATACAAACTGGAAGATTATTCAGCTAAATAGCATCTGCCAAACAAATTAAAGGTTTAGAAAATAGTCCTTTAAATGATTTAACAGGATAGAAGTAGCCAAAGCAAAAGAACCCAAACAATACTGTGAGAGAGTAAGTTTAGGCAGCAGCTGAAAATTGATCAATCTTACAATATCGATGGCTGGTAATCCTGAATTCCTAAACTATATAAACAATTCACGATCCTTTAATTGCATTTACTCTTACTTTTTCTCCCTTTGGCCACAGCCATTAGCAAAAATGGTAAGAAATGACATGCATAAAGAGAAAAACAACCTACTAACACCTGACAGCAAGGGGTAGCTGGAAGATGAGGATTGTTTTCTTTTAGCGCATTTTCCCTCTTGTCAACTAAAAGAATCCATTTCCTCCCCTCTCCCCCAACCAACTAGCTCTGATTACTGGGAACCACCATTAGTTTCCATCAACACGTTTCATTTTGCCTCCTTTCCTTTCATTAAACTTAGCCAAGCTAAGCAGATGCAATCGTGTGACTCAACAAGATCTACAGGTGCCCCAAAAAACACAACTGTCTTTCCTCACATGCACTTTCAGATGGTATCACTCTTCTTTACGTAAACCATTTTCCATTTACATTTTGGTCACATGGCTCTGTCTTTACTCAGCCTGTCTTTTTGTTACCAGAATTGTTTTCTCCCCGTCCCTTCCTTCTCCCTCTGAACACATCCTTTGACTTGAAACACCAGGCGTAACTACCTTCAGAACTCACAAAGCACACTGGCATAGGAGCAGCTTAAGTGACAGACGGAGCCGTTCCCACTTTTACGTTTTGATAAACCTTCTCCACCTCAACCTATTTAAGGAGAAGAAAGCCTGGTTTATTACTGAGTGTCAGCATGCTCCTTACACCCATATGCTCACATCCGAGATACCTCACTTCAAAGCCTTGCTCCTTTGACTTAGCACAGTACTGAATGCAAGATGCAGCATGTCTGAAACAGCTGATACACCCTCTGAACAACAAAATAGTTATTGCAGATAATTAAACAGATGTAAGAGAAGGGCAGGTCTGGTATCGGCCTTTTCAAATCTCCAGATTAATTTAAACTTCAGAACTGCAACTAGGAGCACTGGATTGTCTTTCTCCTCCATTTAACAGCTTATAACTTGCTGATAAGACAGCTAACAGAGTTATCTTCTACATCAGCGAACAGCAACTGGGCATTTCAATCTAATCTTTCACTGCTTATAATGATTGAAATCAATTTGTAAAGTATTTTAATGGGTTCAACAACTGTTAGAGTTGTAAATACAAATAAGCATAAAAATATGCACATTTATGGATCAATCACTGAATTACACATGGTATGACCTGTGATTAACAAAGACAGACATGGAATTTCATTACGTATTACTTTTATTCCATGCTTTGATGGATAAATAGACAGACTCACAGAGACACAAAACTTTTGTAAATCAGGAAGTCGTTAAATCCCTAACAGAAGGTTGTCTCAGACATTTTTCCCTATTTTCCTTAAACTAATTAAGTAACAAGTTAATTGAAGGACACTTTCTCAGTTGGTGGAACAATAGCAAGAATTCTCAACTTCAAACAGAGAAGGCTACCAAAATTCTACCAGGATTTCATAAATGTATAAATGGTGACTTGAGCTGGTAATTCCTTGGTGTGTGGAAGTTGCCAATAGATGGCAATTTAAGTGATGACAATTTCCAAGGCAATTTTCTCCTAATTTCAAAGTAGTTAGACCATAGTTCTGGATTCTGGTTTTGTTTTTTGTTTGTGTTTGTTGTTTTTTTGGTTTTGCTTTTTTAAACTAAAGAAACATAATACAGAAAACATTTACCGAGCTTAGATTTTGTTACAGAACAAAATGTTTAGGGAATCTAGAGCTGTACAAAGAGCAAGAGAAGAGCATCTCTGAGACTGACCAGGGCCAAACATGTGGTCAATTTGCCTCTGCCCAGGAGTGGCTCGTCAGTTCTGAAAAACTCTGGAAATAGAATAGTTCTGTTGAGGTATATGTTACAACTAAAAATTAACTGTGGAAAACAGGACTTCTCTAGGATCCCCTGTATGCTACAAGTCCTCTACAAAATGCAAACAAACTTGAGACAGACAAGAAAGCCCACAGGAACCTTTGCATTCTGTATTCCTGCAGCTCTGCAACACACCTTTACAAGCCAGCACAGAAACTGATATTCAAGATGACCAAGAAAGATGTCTAGATTTTTTTCCTTAGAGGAGCCAAATCTTCATTAAAGACCGGTTATCTTAATCTTGCTGGGAGGAATTAAACTGCCTTTGTCAACCACTGCTACATTGTAAAGCTCTTTCATTTGGGCGCCTTTTAAAGTGCATTTTACCACAGGGCTATATCCCAGGTTAATTAATAGCATGCGACTGAAAATAGTTTGCTGAACTAGCAGAACAACTCAGTAAAACACTTTCACATCCAAAAAGAGACAGATTCTTTTGGCACTGACTTTATCCAAAGTTGTGTTTTGGTATTCACAGATAAGAAATAAGACCAGAAACTTCTATCATCTTAGCCAGTCTCGACTGGCAAACATTGCCCTATCTTAAAAACATACAGCAGAAGTCCTCGGGCAGATCTGCCTTCTGTGCTCTCTTTCTGCATTGTCCCTCCAGAGGAGGGCTGACTTGTGTTCTCATTCTCAACTTCCTTGCAGTCTTCACTGTAACTATAACTCTTTTCTGCACTACTAAGAAAGGGCAAGCTCCTGTTTTCACTGAAGACTTCATTCTCATAAAACACTATCTTAAGTCTCCAATTTTTGAACAGTTTCACTGTTATGTACTTAGGGCTTCTTTCAGGTGTTGATTCTGAAGTGTCAAACACTAATCATTCAAAATATCTCTTTAGTCAAATTCTCCCTTACACTTATCAACTCACTGTCTTTAAAAAAAAAAAAAGAATTAAAAAAAAAAATCATTCTCCAGTTCTCTTTGAGACACAACAAAGAGAGACAGGAAAGAAGACAGCAATCCCTTGCATAGCAATATTGCAAAATAGTAGTCATTTTCGAAGTGAGAGCTTCTGATTCTTCCTGAATAAAGTTGTACAAGCATACATATGCATGCCTAGATATAAGCCGATGAGATAGCCCCATAAATTTTCTCAAATGCTAGACACATAATGAAAACACATACTCTATCTGATCCCAGATTAAAGGTGTCACCAATATCCAAAACTTAAGCTTTTATAATTACAAAAACAAGGAAAAAAAAGGGGGTGGGGAGTGGTGTGGAGGGACAGGGAGAGAACAGGCTTAAGGACCTACAGATTTAAAAAAAAATGAAGGAAAACATATGGGAGAAGGGTTCCACACTTAGATTTAATGCTAAAACATGATAATTAGCATTGCAGATGCTCAACTTACAATCTTCTTCTTTGGCGTGGGTAGGGAGAGATTTATTTATATTCCCTGAAAACAGAGCAAGCAATCACATTCCTCTCAGTATCTATAAACATATCACTAAATGCATTCCAGGGAGTGATTCCTAGCCCTCGGATCAAGTTTTCAGTGGCTGACTTCTGTCTTTCTCAGGACTAAATCGCTTCGGAGCAGCCTGGTCACGACTGCACTACAATGTACCGTACTACTTATGACTCTTCACTATCAAATTGCTCCAACAGCCTCAGGCATATTTATCATTTTTTCTGTATTTCTATCTCCTTTATAAGTGTCCAGAACAATGCACAGAATATGTGGTGACTTCCTACCAAAGTGAAATTGTCGCCACCTGAAACCCAGTGTGTTGCATACCCTGACAGAACACGATGGAACGGTTGAAAACAGCCTCTGGGTTGAGGTGCAGCTCATGAGTTTACCTCGAAAGCAGTTTATCTAGGAGCAAGTTATTGTGTGAGTTTAGAGCTGATGAAGAACAAAGGAGTATATAACAGGTAAACATAAGCAAGGTTTCCAGTTCTGTATGTATTTCCCCTTAATAACGCTTACCTTTTCTGAATAGCTCCTGAAGGCTCTCTGCGCTTTGATTCAAAATAGCCCATATTTCTTCTTCTTGCAGCGGCCCTCCCCGAACCTCCAGAGCCTCAGCCAGTGACACATGCATGTTACCTGGGAAACAAGATACAATCGATTTCAGAATACACAGCAGTTATTTTCTCCAAATTCCCTAACATTAACAGAACTCGACAGATATCAGTAATATAAAATATTCACCATGAGGATGAAAAAAAATCAACACAAAATTGACCATCTGCTCTTATGAAGATGTAAAACTTGGATTAAGACTACAACAATCCATATTAATATTATAGGCTACTAGACCAATAAATACAACCTGCTGTCATTAGTCCCTATATTACAGGCAAGGCTCTGTTTAAAAGAAATGGCAATGATTAACACCTGCAGCTGATTTGCATTAACAGACCTATTAAAATCATTTTGAAAGATGTAAGTAAGATCATCTGCTGTTAGGAAAGGAAGCTCTTCAGATAGGTTTTTGGAGGGCTGTTTGTATTATTTCATGGCCAAATAATGAGGTACCATCTGCAAACACACAAGCTGTGGAACTGACAGGTGCCTCCTATTCAGCTTCATCATACATGCAAGAAAAGGAAAAACATTTGCAATGCTCTACATATTATATTTCCAGAAATATAAAAAACAGAAAAAAAAACAACAAAGATTTCCTTTCACAGTGGAAGGAGTTCAGGCCCTAGTACTTTGCAAAGAGTTGAACCATTTTTTTCCACTGCACCACAACACGTTGTTCAGGTCACAGAAACAGAACCACAGAACATCCTGAACTGGAAGGGATAGTCCACAAGGACCACTGAGTCCAACCTCCGGCTCCACACAGGACCACCCAAAACCCAAACCCTATGTCTGAGAGCACTGTCCAAATGCTCCTTGAAGTCCGGCAGCTTGGTGCCATGACCACTGCCCTGGGGAGCCTGTTCCAGAGCCCAACCACTCTTTGGTGAAGAACCTTTTCCTAACATCAACCCGACCCTGCCCTGACACAGCTCCATGCCGTTCCCTTGGGTCCCGTCACTGTCACCAGAGAGCAGAGCTCAGCGTTGCCCCTCCGCTCCCCTTGTGAGGAAGCTGTAGGCCGCCATGAGGCCTCCCCTCAGCCTCCTCTGCTCCAGGCTGAACAAACCAAGGGACCACAGATGCTTCCCACATATCTTGCCCTCTGGAGCCTTCACCAACTTTGCAGCCTTCCTTTGGATGTTCTCTAATAGTTTTGTGTCCGCCTTATATTGGGGCACCCAAACCAGCACACAGTGCTCGAGGTGAGGCCGCACCTGGCAGAGCGGAGCAGGATGATCTCCTCCCTCGGCCGGCAGTGCTGGGCCTGGGGCACCCCACGGCACAGCTGCTGAAAACACAAAACCGTTTTGAAAACTGAAGAACGCATTCCTAAATATTCTGGTTAAGTCAAAGCTTCATCATTTCTGTAAACTCAGGAACAGATATATCATATGTCTCCCTAATTACTTCAGCTTTCTGCTGAGGCTACATGTTCTGTTTGAGCGCTTGTGCTGATTCACAATTCTGGTACAGGTGCAACTGTAGTCCTTTCCCTTTGCTTCTCTCCACAGCCTTGAAAGAAAATCTTGTGGCAGTGACCTGCAGTAAGAGCCAGATGTATGCCGTCAGCCATCAGTTGTGAGTTTGTTCAGTCCCAGAGACTCAAAATTTGCAGCCAGAAATGGAAACGGCAGTCACATAACCAGTGCGATTCCATGTTTTCCATGTTTTTACTTCTAGATAACCAGGCTTATGCCCCTATAATGACATACATAAGCAAAAAAAAAAAAAAAAGTATATAAAAGCCCAAATATGCTGTGGACTCTAGCTAGAAACATGAGCTTTATGAAAGTACTTAAAGTACTACCCAGAGCCTTTTCAGCTATAATTCTATATTATGGTGTTAAAAATTACACGTTGTTGGCTGCATTTTATCAGAGAGAGCTTATTTTTCTTTACTCCACATCTTTCCAGTTTTTAGCTTTCACTTATACTGCACATTGACTTAGCCAGACGCATTTTCAAAAATCAGTATTAAGAAATGACTAGATAAACAGATGAAGGACTGGAAAACAGATCCAGAGCACATTTAAAAGAGGGATGAGATCTGACAACCCAAGGAGAAAAATAACCCTACCACACAAAATGGAAAACTAGGAACCAATGCAAACTTGCAGGAGCTGGATAGAAAGCCAGAGATTTCTAGTTCCTGTCAGTCTGAGCTTCACATACAGCTGGCACACAGCGTTTGCTCTACTATCTGTGCCAGGGAATTTTGTGATTTCAGGGAGCTGTCTCAGACTTCAGTACGTATTCAGACTAAGAGACCTAAGCCTTCTTCTAGGGACTAAAACATACGATCCCCAAAGAAAATGTTTTGTGCTAAATATTCTGAGAAAAGAAGAAAAAAAAGTATGCTGAACGTTAACACCACCACCAAAAATCTCCCCCCAATCCTTCCCCGCCACTCCCATCCTGCACAATCTCAGTTATTTTCAGCTGTGACTAAACAGTACTGTAGCAGGCAATGTGAACCAATTGGCTATTTAACATCAGTGCAAAGGCTATGAGCACGTCTGCTCAATCTCCCAAATATATGACATTAACAGTACAAGAACTGTACATAAAACAATTTATTGGTCACAGTAAAAAGTAAACAAGTACCCATCCAGCTGCACAGGCCTCAGCACTGTAAAAGGCAAAAAGCCTGCTTGTGTTTTACAAATAGCAGACTGAAATGAAAATCAATTAAAAACCGATTTTGAAAGCCCAAGCAGAATACAAAAATCAATCACCACAAACACGGTCACGTGCTAAATGCCACGAGCTGCGATTTCTCATTAAAAGGTATCTAAGGAGAATTATAGAATTGCTTTTTTTTTTTCATAACATTTTTTTTCCCCTCAAAGCCATCTTAAAGCTGCAGTGCTCATCTGCCACAGCAACCAGAGGGTAACACATCAGTTACGCAGCTGAAAGAAACTTCTTCCGAACAGTTCTGTCCCTGAGGAACTTCCACATTGGATTACTGCTCTGGAGAGATCTGTGACTTGGTTTCTCGACGTTTTTTTTTTCCTCCTTCAGAGCCCCTAGTGCTCTGGACTTTGTCCAGTTGCCATTATTCCTGAGGGCTTGAAAACTTTCAAAGCTGTTTATTCATACTATAAGACAACAAAAGCAAAAAATCATTGGTGATTATTTTATCTTACTGGTACTCATAAAGAATAAGGAAACAATCTTGTGATTTCTCTTCTCACCCTAAAGTTTGGGCTGACCCATTTATGGTCTTTTTTAACCCTCAAAATGGTCAGAAAAAAAACTCCATCTGAAACTGCATTTTCAGTGCTCTGCAGGCGCTGTACACATTCTCTGGACCCTGTGAGTTTTTCACACGGAGAACGGAGAAATCTGTAGGAACAGTAAGCTTTGCAACGCACAGTTCTTCTGAATTTGCTGTTTCCTTAGATTCTAGGGCTCCTCAACAGTATCTGGCCCTTTGTGAATGCAACAGGCAAACAGAGGCTACTCCTGAATCTCAGGAAAGGTGAGTACTGGCTAAGAATGAGTATGCAAAACTGCAAGGAAAACAAAGACTTTTCTCTTCTACTAACGGCACATGCTAGTTTGCTTCCAACTTCCAGTGCTGCTCCTGGCAGTCCCTGTGTTTTTCAGAGTATCAAGCTAACTGGCAAAAAGCACTGAGGTGCACTGGGAGAGCTCTCTGCATAAGGTGAGAAGCCCAGGCACAGCTGCAATCCCCAGGCACGTCAGTGGGCTAGGTGGTATGAACTCCGTGTGAACTACAAAGGTGTGGATGCCACATCCACCCAAAAAACACACAAGATCCCAGCCACAACCTTTGAAAGGTGACATTCACACAGTGGAAAGAGCAAGGCAGTGTAGGAAGACAGCGGTCAAATTAAAAGAGTTGACACTGAGAGGCATACACATGCAGATGACTTTCAAGTTACTCTATCTGAGAAAGAATTCACTCCTTGACCATACAGGAGTGCAATTTCCACAGGAAAGGAGTTGCATCATATGTCAGCAGTGTTTTATTTTGCTTCGGGACAAGAGAGTAAACTCAGGTGTAAATCATTTGTATCAACAAGCTCTGCGTAGAGTTTCTCACCCTCCACGCCACTCCGCCTTAAGCCATACAGGCAGCGCAGTTTCAAGAAAGAATGCAGCGCGGGCCAAGCCTCTCCCATATCACAAACACTTCCTTTAAAAAGCCTGTCTGCCTCATGAGGACCAACGCCAGCTCCTCCCTCTCAGGCAGACGGCTCGAACACTCCCTGAGGAGTGGGATGAGCAGCTCAGCCTGGTCCCTGCAGAGCAGGCTCAGTAACCTCCTGCCCCTGCGCTCTGCAGCCCTGCCGAAGGCCCAGCGCCCACGGAGCACCCGGGCAGCCCCACACCAAACAGTGCTGTCAAATTCCCATCTGTGGGGTATACACTTGCTTTTCTTCCTACTAGCTACGTTTTCAAAACAACTTGCTTTTTAATCCTCAAAATTCTCCCTCCCCTAATGACTAACGTTTTTCCTTATGCATTTTAAATCTGAAACAGCACCTGAGAGTTAGGAGAAGTTTAATGGCCTATTCTTTCCAGATTTTACTGAACTCTTGCCACCTGAAATGTTAAGAAGCTATTGCTATAATTGTGTTTAATGAAGACCATCATATCAGTAATTTTGTGAAAGAATTCCTAAAAACGTTAGACTGAAAGTCAAAAGGCTGAACTGCTTCAACTGCTTTGTCAACTGCTTTGTGTTCTGGTTTTTAACAACACGCATTCCTCCCTTTTCACCTTGTCTTCCACATCAGCATTCTTCCCCATGCTGCAAGTCTAGAACAAAAACTCCAAGTCAAAAACTCTGTTTTAACAACACTGGCTCACTAAGACGCCTGCAGCTACCTCATTCTTACTTGGTATCTCATCAGACCTCGCTGCCAAGAAGTGTGGAGAACAGCTGCTCCGGTTACACACGCTGGAAGTTTAGATGTGCAAGAAGTAGTGAAAAAAAAAACTAGAATATAAAATCATTGTTAAGAGTTGCTAGACCATCACAGGAAATACTCCATCGGTTTTCATTTTTCTCCTTTGACAAAATGAGAAACAGAGAAGAGACGGAGCAGAAAGGCTCTATGAGAACCCCAAATCTGCTCTGTGGCTTAAAAATAAAAACAAAGCAGCAAAAGAAACCCTTCTTCTAACATGTCAAACTTCAACTGTCTGCAGTAAGGAAGAGCACGATTGCCCACTTGCTCTACAGGTGTACTTTGCCAAAAATGGCAATTTCTGATGAGTGTTCTTCTCTTACTAGATAAGCCAAGAGCCCTTTACCAACTTCTGCTTTGGAGATTCAAATGTTTGAAAGCAGAAGCACCATATCATGTACTTCTGTCCAGAAAAAAAAAAAAAAAAGATGAAAAAAACCTCTTAAAATTAAAATAGCTAAAGCCAGAAATAGCTGCCTAAAACTAAACCACAAACTGCTTCACGGAGCGCTCACTGAATGTGAAGTGCTTTCCAGAAGCACCCAACATCCACAAACCCCAGTGAAACCAATCTGGAGCTGTACCAGAACAGTTTGGAAAGACTGGCCTCTCCCATTTCAGAACCTAAGCATCTGGAGTCATTACCATGCCCTGTAATTTCAGAATGCTGGCACCCGTCCTATTTACTTACACTGACCCACATCTTACACCCCCGAAGAAGATCGGGAATGCATCTATCAATTAGTTTATCCCCAATAACACTGCTGCTGAAACTGTACTTAAGCGGGGAACCCCGGAGCCGACTTTAAAAGCTTGGGCTCCGATACTCTTTGAAACCTTATTTTCAAATGTGCACATACTTAGATGTGTGCAGGTAAAATGTGGCTTCCTGTAGCTGCAGGTCCAATTTGCATAGACTAGCCACAAAATAAGGTACTGTTTGCAAATATTCAAGTCAAGCATGCAATCAGGGTAAATACACAAGCTAATCAAGTCGGCTGTGTTTACACATAATTGTTTCAGAATCCTGCACTCAAGATACTTACTGCACACTATCATTTATTGCCTTAAAGAATAAAGAAACAAGCCCTATGCTACATCCACCTTTTTCATTTCTCCTACAGATATGAACAGGGGACACAAACGGAGGAGAGCCCCACAAGCTACAAAGCTTGTCCCCCTCTTTTCTTGCTTTTTAAGTCTCTAAATAACCACTGGAAATCACGTGAAACAAAGTTTTTGAACTAAACATGCTTCCAGGTGCTTTTCATTCAATCATGTTATCTGAGACAGCATAAGCATCAATCCTTCCTTTAGTCGGAGACATCGACATTACCACAACAGATCTCTTTTCCCCCTCCATTCGTGAAAGCTTCTTCCATTCCTGTTTTTCCTTTCATTTTCTCTTTCTCTCTCCTGCAGGCAGACAGGATGAAATACCAGCAAAACAATGCCATACTCCTGGGCCAAGCCCCACATTTTAGCAAGAGAGTTTCTTTACAGCAGCATCCCCTCTTCAAATTGATCGCTTTCTCCTTGAGCTTACACCACCTACATAAAGGTGCAGGAACAAACTCCAATTTGCAATAAAACACCAGGAATGTGAGGGAAGCTGCACATTCCCAGAAGCACAGGAGACTGCTGGCCTTTCTGTTCAAGCCATACAGCGATGCCCTCACATACTCACAAACAAGATGTGAGCATTCCCCTGCAAAGCCCTAAATCAGGCTGTATTCCAGTGTCTGGAAGACAGAGGAATGTGACATTTATAAGCTTGGCTTGCACCTCCAGGGCAAGCAGTGTTTATTTTGTGTGAGAAGTGTTTGCTTTCTTTCCTGGAAGGTGGAAAGAAATCAGCGTTCAGCATTGGACTGAACTCGCAATGGAAGACAAGCAAGGCTTATTGCTGACAACATGCTCCCTCCCTTGCCTTTCTGTCTCTCTATCACCAGAACCAGATAAACTTGTTTATCTGAGGCTTCAAGTAAGGCAAACTAGTCAATCCAGTCCAAAAGAATATAATAATAATCATGAAAGTCATGTTTTCTAGGCAACTGTAGAATGTGCTTTTATACATCAGGGTAGCTGATGTTTCACATCTGATATTGAAATTCTATTCAGGAGAGTATATAATTATCACTACAAAGTAAGCATAATCCACATAAATCGGGGCATGACTCTTGTATCCCTCTCCTGGTTTAATTGCCAGTGTCAGATCCTTGGGCAACTCCCTTATTTTGCTGTTGATCAGCTCCACCTCAGAGAGGCACGTCTCCTCGCTGCTTTTCTCATACCTGCAACTTTCATTTTAATTGCTAAGTAGCAACAGGGTACCTGTGACTAATACAGACTTTACGAAAGGAAAAGCAGAAATTTCAGGGCTGCAAAAACAGCTTGGCGATATCAACACTTTTCACACGGCAGCACCCCCTACCACCCTTATTTACACGCACCAGGTGAAACTCTTCTGTGGACGCTAAACGATCGCAAGCAAAACACAGCCTACTCTTGAAAACATCGCTTCAGGATGTAGTAACGCGCTGTCTATCACACGGCCCCCACTTACGACAACCAAATTGCAGACTGTGCAGCCATCCTGATGAAGGTGCCTTCCTTGGTGCCCTCCCAGACGGCGTTTTTTCAGCACGCAGTTGTGCTCTTCACGAAGCACGCTGGATGGCACGGCGGTCACCAGGGCTGTGTGTGTGACAGGCATCATCCCCACGTTTGGAAAGGCTGCACGGAGAGAAACCATGCACGGCACCTCCAGCTTTAGCCCAGCACTTACTGCTCTGCTGCAGGAAGGGCTGCGCATTCCTCGCATACTGCAACCAGGTCGTGGCTGGAGCCTGTCCTCCTTCACTCGCAGCTCTTACCAGAGGCAAAGAGGGAACCGGAGCTCTTGTTAGAGGAGCAGAAACAGTGGCACACACACCATTTAAATACTGTGGAGTCACTGGGAAGCATACTTGTAAGGCAACAAGTACTGTTTCCTGCCCTCTGCGGCATTTTAGAAGCACCCACAAGTCAGGCAGTGAGGCTCTGATGTGGAAGAAGTCCAGAAAGCAGTGTGAATTGCACAGAGAAGCTAACAGCTCTTTCACATCACTATGAAGAGGATTTTCTGAGCAATCCAACCCCAACGCTTGAGAAGAACAGTGATCTGATATTTAAACCAGGACATAAATTGCCACAAACTAGAAACTACACGACTCTCTACACAGAGTTTCACTGATTTAAGGGTTACCATTAAACCTGTCCTGCTGTACAGATAAGTTCCCTGGTGGATAGACTTGCTCTAGACAGGGTTTTTAAAAACTTAAGCTCAACTCTCCTGTGGTAATAAGGCAATAACAATTGCACTACACACTAGACAAATCCTCTAGCACTGCTGGGTTCAGGTTCTGTTAGATATTAATCTTTCCATTCTCAGTAACAGAGAATGATACATTGCTTTATAACCATCCCTTCTCAGCTCAACAGCCCCTTGCAGTAAGGTAATAATGAGTGTAAATGAAGGCAGCGCGACCGGATCAGCAAGAATCCAGGCACACTATGCCAAGAGGGTAGGAGTCCTCCAATGTCTTGGATGCAGCATCACAAAATGAAAGTTCACTTCAGGAAGTTTTTTACTCCAAAAAAAATTACTGTAATAATATCATGACAGCAATGTGCTAAAATATAAAAAAATGAATACTCACTAACCTTAGTAAGAAATATAAATGTTAAAATTGCAGTAGCATTTGTAAACCAGTGTTAAATTCAACCGTCTTAACAAGTACGAAGACTTGCCTCGCCATAGGTTATCCAAAACCGGATTTTATTCCAACATATTCGTGTCTGATCCTTCAATAAATTGCTTTCCTTTGGTGCTGCTGTGCTGGATAAACCACAGAGGTCACTCTCTTTTTCATATTTTTACCTTCCTGAAGGCAGGAAGTGTATGAGCAAAATATCCTGTTAATGTCATACCTGCGACTGCCAGATCTTTTGGAATAAGACACAAAAGCAGCAGGACCACTTTAGTATGGCACCAGTACAGTTTCTCCACAGTAGGAAGAATCTAATGCATGGTACTCATGGAAGAAACGTGTTCATTTCAGAAACAATTCCACTGTGTTCCTGGTTTGAAACCATCACCCTTGCACACACCTGACAAGGAAGGGACCTGCCCGCAGGGAATGCAGCTTGTACACATGGTCAGGACACATCTCTGGTATCCAGTGGATGGCTCATGCTAACGTAACAGCTGCGTCACATCTCCTGCCTGGGAAAGAAGCAATACCCAACAACAGAGAAAAACAAGCTGAGTAACAGAACAAGTTTTTTCTGGGATTTTTCTCCCCAAGTACACATTCAGCTCAGCGTGATCCAAGCTACCACATGGATACCAGACCTATACAAGATCTCTACTGAACTACATCTTTTGTATTTTTCTCTTATGAAAATGAAAAATAGTCCAACAGATTTGCAATAAGCAAAGCAGAAATTAGGTTTCCACTTACCAATTAATTTCTCTTCAGCTAATTATTTGCTATGAACAGTCCAACAGCTTTCTTCCCCAGCGCCCTCCCAGTCAATACACATCCTCACTCACATTTTTTCTGCTTGTGATTCTTGGTGAAAATGGTGAGAGTCCATTGGTAAAGGTGTCCCTTCTCTTGAACAACACCACTCTCCTCAGCCGTGACACAGAGGATGTGTCAGTTCCTGCCACCAGGAACATTTCTGAAACACCTCTACAGCTGGGGGAAGAAGTGATCACAAGCTTCAGGATGCCTAAGGTGCTATCTATTTGTAGAGCCTACCTTGCACTATTTCTTCAGTCTTTGATCCTCAAGGGAGTAACATTCCGAACTTCTCAGAAATTTAAACTTCTTCACATGACTGCTTAAGCTCTACAATGCAGGCAGCCACCAGAGAATTCCAAGAAGTGCAGCAGAAAAAAAAGTGTGCTACCTTTCCAGACAGTTACAATTTCTTGTTCAATTTCTGGGAAAAACCTGCTGTGCCATACAGCATGAGGAACAGAGCATTACGAGGTCAGCAGCTAGATGACACCACAGATATCTTATCTGTGATCTCACCCACCTGTCTGGGAATAAAGCTGTTATTCACACAAGAGATGACTAATTCTCATTGTGAAATTCTGCATTTCTACCCTGAAAAACAGACAAGACAGAACATAAGCCTACATTCAGCTGTCAAGAACTGTATACACAAGAACAACAGCATTTCTAGGACCAATGCATAAGCTGGGAGATCACTGTTCTACTGAAAGTGAACTAATTCAGAAGAAGATATCAAGCCTTCTCCAAAGAGCACAGCATGCTCTTCACTGTTTTGAAGGAAATAAAAAGAACTGGCAAATGAGATGACATGTCTACCTCTCTACACTTCCCATCAGCCTTCAGGAAGGATGTGCTTTTTGTTCTATGTGCCCATGTCAGAGTGTGCGTGCGTACACACGTGCGTGTATTACGTTACCATACATCTGTAGATGTAGGCAATGCACATATACTTCGTATACACCAAACAATTCATTTTTATGTTTCTCCTGCAGAACAGGAGAAAAACCGTGAAGGACAAGTGGAGCTGTAAAGCGACAGGAACACCGATCTATTTTTAGAAGTCAACATTCATTACCTGAAAGCCTAATTAGAGGGTCCTATTAAGCCTATTAAGGGTTTTGGCCAAGGCAGCTTTGAAGTAAGTTTCTGCAAGCATTTGTAAAACTAGATTTGATACCAGCAGATGGGCTGCAGTAGACCTCCATCTGTCCAGAAATCAGCTCTTCATTCCACATGCATGGTGCTGCAAGTACGGGGCTGACACATCTTCCAGGGCAGAACCACTGCTGGAGAAGCACTTCAATGGCATTTGTCACTGACACACAGACCTGTCCTACAGAGAAAGTTGTTCTCTCCACCAGCAACTAACCCTCCATAAAAAATGTTCCATTTGACTGCTACTTCGTGACAGCACTTATCTATTGTTGAAGTGATATAAAAGATGTTGCTCCTTCATGTGAAGCCCAGCTGAGGAACAGACTCCTGAAAATTCATCAGTATTGTCCCTGAACAGGGCTGCATCTCATTTTCCACTCAGGAAGCAAGAGTAAGGTAATTTAGGTGAGCTATCATAAAGGTCTGCACATTACCTATTTTAAATAAGATTTGGTGAAACCAAATAGAAAAAAAAATAGATCGGATAACAGAAGATACTTGTGCCCCGATTCAGATGCACACAGTGCAAACCTGGAGATTCCTTCTCCTGCCTAACACCTGCTTGGCATAAGCATAGAGTCCATGACAACTAGGGTGATCACTTCTTCTTTTAGACTGTAGATCCCTTATTTTTGCATTTTGTTCATGCACACACAGAAATGAACTAAGACTAAAGGTATACACTCTGCACAAGCACTCCCTGTCCAGTGATCAATTTGCAGAGCATGTCATAAAAGAGAGCAAACAACATGCAGCATGCTTTCATGCTATCAAACAGACCAATTACCCGTGATAAGGCAGCCAATCTTTATAGGAAGGCTATCACTCCCTACTGGTGCACTACAGGATTCCCCAAACCTCTGAAGCATCTGCTTGTGTTGATGTTTTTATGTTCCAGTATTTCTCAAGCTCTCAGGTTGCCTTGGATCTCTGTGAAATCTATACTTAGCAGGGTTTCTAAGCACCACCATCTTTTGAGTATTGAGTATACGCTGCCTTTTCCAAGGCAGACCTTCTACATCCAAGGACCCACAGCTGATCTGCTTTCTGCAACTCAAGACATGCATCGCACCTCACCTACTGCTTGCCCACCTGCTGAGATGGCACTCAGCTCTGTGGATGCCACGTGGACTGTGCAGTAACAGTGCACTCCAGGTGACAGCTACCACCAACTAACTCGGCAGAATGTCTACAAACACCTGCCAGTTGAAAGCTCTGACACAAAACATGATGTTTTTTGGTCGTGGATGCCTGCTTTTTAAATGGCCACTTTATGGAAGCCAAGAGCTTCCGGAGTAGCTTATACTGTCTAGTTTAAATCCTGCAATTAGGAGCTTTTAGCTCCAGATTAATTAGCAGACAAAGCTACTTGAAGACTTGGAATGCCTATGGTTAGGAAATCATGATCTTGCTCTAAAACATTAGTTGACGCAGCACAAGGGCTTTGTACCAAAATTACACAGGTTAATAGGAACGTGAGCGGTTAACTCGAGTCCCTCAGCCTGTCACTCTGTTTATTGCATTTCAGAAAAATATATAATTACACATTATATGATTCAAGATGCCGTTTACAGCTTAACAATTATTAAATTGACTACACTGCCCCTTGAACAAATTTCGAACACACACCCAGTTTCTGATTCATCTCCAATTAAGAAGCGGTGTTTATTCAGTCCTACAGCCATGACATTCTTCATGCTTTAACTGTCCGCAATGTGATGTGATGATTAGTCCTTCTGCTTTTAGATGGGACAAGACGTTAGTTCTCTTTCCAAAGAGACTCCTCCACCTGTCATTGCTGCCCTGCTCCAAATCCTTACCAAGCTTATGGCTTCTGAGCCAAAGAATAAAGCCTCCATATTACATGATGGCAGTGTGAAGTAGCTGCAGGAGTCACGTGCAGGGCTCTTAGCTAGACCTTCCACACAAGACAGGTTACCCAAAGCCACACACAGTGAGATGGTCCAGTGCCACGCATCCGATTTAGCTCCCTGCACTAGAACGCATGAACGCTCCATCCAACCAGCCTGCCCTCCACAGTATTTTGGTACTTGGAGAGATGACAGGACAGAGCAAGCTACAGAAGATGGCACTGCCAAAAAAACAGGAAAAACAAGATAGCAGCACCTCCTCCCATTACACAACGCCAAGCCCTCTGTCGCCAAAAAACAAGGAAGTTTTGCTTTGTCTGGATGATCAATTCATTCATATTAGCAGAGTTAGAGGACAAAGAGCCATATGATAACACCCTTGGCTGCATAACAAGGACAAGCCAGTAGAAATTTTTCCTCCGCAGGCCTAGATGCCATGAGAGGAAAGCAAGCCCTGGCACCACCTTTCTTCTCTTTTAACAGCGTTTCTATGAGCAGGAACAGCAAGCAAGTCAGACTGAGGACAGACACACACAGTGCCCAGGCACAAACTGTGCCCACTGAACTGGGATGGAACCAAGCAGAAGGCTGCATGAACTTTGGGACCCACTGCCCTGGTGAGGCATTAAGTGAAGTAAGAATAGAAGGATAATATAACAGCACTTGATTTTCTTATTGATGCAGTTAGACCACAAGGACAGACCAGCTACAGAATACATCAAATTTTGCTGTCTTCTGAACCATTTTGGTAATTCCACGTTCAGCAGCTTAAGTTCTACTCCTTTAGTTCACAGAGACTCAAAGAAACAGTAACTAGAGGAACATAAAATAAGCAGAAACACCATAACTATGCAAAAAAACCAACCAAACAAAAAAAAAACCATCATTCTGAAACGTAAGGGCTCACACTAGACTTCATACTAGCTTTCATCCCTTCCAGGCATGGAACAACTTCTACAACAACCCAAATACTGTAGAACAGATTCACAAACTTTACAATATTTTTCCACTATTTTCGAAACACTTTCAGTTTTTACATACATCGTCTCACTGCTCTACATTCCGTACAAACTTTGCATACGAAATACTGAATTTCAACGTTGACTTTGAAAGTTGTCAAACTGGAAAATGCTTCCAGAATTTTTGAATATTTTCAATTTGGAAAAAGGACAACTTTAGGAACAAGGTTATTTAACCAATGTCTACAGTAACATCAGAGAAGAACAGTCTGGGTTTGAAAGCGTGCGGCACTCAGACATACCCTGGCCCCAAACACCTCTGAAGATCTAGAGCTCACTCTCCTCCCAGCACCCAGTCAGCACTCAGCTCAATACAGAGTTTCCAGCCATCCCAAACACAATGCTACACCTGAAAAAATGAACAGAAGGAACAGGAAGTCCATAGCAGTAGAAAAGAGGAAGAAATCTCATCATGAAAACATATAAAACTCAAACATACTAAGTAAATAGCTTTTTCAGCTCCGATGATCTCCTTCAGATGCCCAGGCTGAGCACCACACTCTGCCATTAGCTTCAGAGGGGGATGCAGAATAAACTGTAAACAAACTGTTATCAGAACTGTGTTACTCACTAAAAGTCATGGGTAGAAAAAGAGAAACTAAGAAATACAATGGTAAGAAATAGTATTTTTTCCACATTAAACGTGTTAGTTGCATGCACCGAACTCATTGATTAGATTAATTTCCCTTCTACTGGAGGGCTTCAATTTCTGCCACTGGTAGATGTGGTTCTGATCATCTTTTTGAACCTCAGAGAAGAAACAACTGTCATCTGCATCAAGTTATTTGGTCTAGAGGATACTTACGTTGCCTTTTTCCAAGTCCCTTTTCTCCAACATCTATTTTTATTCTACATTTTAAGCATTGACTTATAAAGTCATCCATTTAACTCAGAGCATAAAGATTCACAGAATTTCTCTCTGGCCAAAAGATGTAGTTTCATTTTTTTCCTAATATCCACTAAGCTTCCTCCAGAGACCCAAAAGCACAAGTAGAAGACCGAGCCATAAATACCACCACTCAGCACTCCACTGACAAGCACCTCGCAGTAGTTATCAGAACCCCTGATTTCCCATGCCTATGATCACTCTTAATTGATTCATCATCAGCCTAAGCATACTAATGGAACACAGCAGGACAGTCTCTCTTGTTTTGTAACAGGAAAGTGATCACACGGTTAACTACATCACAGAGTGGGACCAATTTCCACATCTTTTCACCTTCTCATGATTTTTATAACAAAGAAACAAAACCTGGTGCTAGCGTGTAGGTCTACCTCAAACCTCAAACAGTACTAGAGCACCCGCTACAGCGAGAAGCAGCAAGAGTTCACCACCTACAGAAATCCCCAAACTGACAGTAACAAGGGGAGGTGGAAAAAAAAAGGAAGAGAAAGACCAAAATTGGACTAGTTAAATCTCAGAAAGATAGGAGAATATACAACCTTTTCAGTCTATAGTGGGAAGAATAATCCACAGGTTCCGCAGTGTGCAGAGGAACAGAAACAGAATCAAGACTTCATCAGCCAGCAGGGAGAAGCAGGACAGAGAGAAAAGGTGCTTGCATGAGGGCACACACGGGCTGGTTCAGCTGAGGAAGAGACACCCCTCCTAGAGGCAAGGGAGTGGTTAAGGATATTGGAAATGATAACCAAAAAAAAAAAAATCAATTACAGATGATAAGTCTTGCTGGCAAACCTATGATACTCTGCTGATCGTTACTATAATTACTCATCAACTACAGAAGAAAATATTTCTTCCTGGGGTCTTTTCTTTTTTCTCGGTAGTATTTTCACCATTGGCTTCACATTACCAGCTATTTTGTACCCACTCACCTGGAAGCTGAATATTACACCAATGATTTAGGGCAAAATAATTGCTTACAGCAATTCACAGGCTGCATTTTAGAAGTCAGAGACTAAAATTTTTTGTTTGGGCAGAAATACTAACCGAAGACAGCTGGCACTTAAGCTAGCCTTGGCCTTTTATGATGCTGATCAGTAACTCCTTCCATTTTTCAATGGTCTTCCACGATAATGAGACTTCTGTAAAAGTGGCTGTAAGATTTCACCCTGTATTCTACAACACCAGTAAAGATAAACAGGCAATAAACCCCCCAGCATCTCCAGCTGGCATTTGGGAGGAAAAAAAAATAAATAAATTGCTGACAACAGTTTATAGGTAGTATGCTATGGGGCTCCAAATACACTACAAAAAGCAATCACTCCTATTAGATGCATTTCAGTTCTGGCATAACAGCCTATTTTTAAAAATTTTTTTAAACTGGTTTCATAGGTCTATCATTGAAAATACACCATAAACCCTGAAATGAATGCTGTCTGCATAAAAGGTGAATTTATGTAGAAATTATTAAGGTCTAGACAGGCAATTGTTTCTCTTCCACTTGTCCAAACCACTGGAAAGGGAAGGAGAAGCAGCACACTTTGCATCACCAGCAGACTTCCCAAGCTGCAGTTCACGTTACGGTGAAAAGTTAAATTCTGTCATCTTCAGTTCTTTAGTATTCTCAAAGCAAAAGCAATGGGTGGGACAGAATCGGTGAGAACGCATATTTCACAGAATTCAGTTAACGTCAAACACCGACATTTTCCATAATATTGTGAAATATATTCTGCACTGTGCAAGTTCCACACACCAAATTAAACGTGTCTGTTCTGTTTGGCTATTTCAAGTATTGGAGAATACTCTCCTAACCACAACAACCAGGAAACTTTTGCTGGACTTCAGACCTGCTTACTGTTATGCACCTATCACCTGTTTTAGCCTTCCACCCCGTTTTGTTCTTCAAAAGTTATTTTTCTCAAGAAGGTGCAATTCTTTTCAGTCAACACAAGTATCAAAACAGCTATAAAAAGCCCAGCTGTTCTATTAAACCAAGTACATCTTCATTGTTTGCTATTAGAAACACATCATTTTACAAAAAGCAGACCTAACATCTTATTTTTTCAGACAATGACTGTTACTTTACCTTAAGCTGGTAGAAAAGAACTTAGCATCCAGTATTTCCTAGCTCGAATCAATTAGCATACAAAAATGAGCTTTTAAATCTTCACTACTAGGTAAGTGAAATCATCTTAAAAGCCCTAGGTCCGCGCATCATCCACCAACACACACGCGGGTACTGAGGTCATTCACATTTAAGGGTGCTCAATCAATTAATATTTGAACAGCCCTGCCTCAACTATTTAATTATTTTGTCAAGTAGTATATCCCCAGCTGCCTCTTCAACAACAACTAACACTTCAACAGAAACTTAGTGCCAGCACCAAGGTGCTCCTGTCTCTTCCTCCTCTCTTCCCGGCCAGTTATTTTGACCCTATAGAGCTGTATGTGTGACAGTTAGCTCCCTTGATTCCTGGACTACCTGTCACTTATCCCTCCCCAAGGTATCTGAAAGGACTGGTGATTCCCCAGCAAAAAGGATGAAAAAACAAGCAGGGGACTGCAGCTTGAACCAGGCAGCCCAAGGCCCTGCTTAAATTTCTTCAGCTAGGTGGAAGTTTCTCGTTCAGTTAACAGCCTTGGCTGCTGCCAACACCACGAACCCAGTGCACAGAGCTAGGAGCAACCACACGGGCTTCCATGGACCAGGACAGCACAGCAGCACCCACGGCTTGGGTTCTTTGGTTGCATCAACCCTGTGAACAGCAAAGAAGCCCATGCGGATGTGCATGAGCTCCAAAGGCAGAAAATAGGAAAAAAAAAATTAAAAAGTGCTGAGAGAAGTCTTCAGTTTGGAGGAGCTTCCTATTTTCTTTGGTATTTAGGAACCTAAGCAATCTTCAGTTTAAGAACTGTTACGGCAGATGAGGTCAGCCCTCGCATCACCCTTCCCCGGCAGCCGTCAGTTCGCTGGGGTCCTGAGCGAAGGCTGGAGCTGAGCGGTCGGGTCTAACAGCCAGCAGTGGCCCACGTGCCGTCAGTTTGGCTAAACCCTTTCTGAACATATCCACTCTATCAGTCCCTACGACATCCCCTTCCAGTATCACCGCTGCAATTCAGCGCTCGCAAAAAGTATTTTCTTGTTTGTCGTGAAGACACTAACTCACCTTCTCCAGTTCCACTAGAGAAGAACATGCCAAGTGCCCTGAAGTGCCTCTGGTGCCTCCTGGCCGCCTGGCTTTCCTCAGAACTCAGCAGCCAACGTCTGCAGCCACTGGGAAGGATAAATGCTTTCTCCTGCCTTTGTTGTGTGCTCTGCCACCACAGCACCAGAGAAATCAGAAGAGTCTCCCAGCAAGGAAAACACTTCCCATTCTGCTGAGGAGAACCCAGGCAAGTAAAATAACAGGATGATAAGGAAAATCTTTTTAGGGTTTTCTTTACTATGTCATGGCTGAGCAACAACAAATTAGGCTTAAGTTCTTCTTTTACATTCCTCAAATTCAAAGCTTAGAACCATATGAGGAAGGAAGGAAAAAGGGAGAAAAGTGGACTTGCTGCAATTGTTTGCTGGTAGATTTAGGCAAACATTAGTGCTATGTAATAAAACAACTGTATCAAAAAGTACTGAAAACAAGGAAAAAAAACAGACAATTTTACAATGTTTCACCCACTTCTGAAACACCAGCACCTTGCAATGACAATACAGAACACCCACATTTAATTAGATGTAGAAGAATCTTACAAAGCCATTTCACCCAGTCCTCTGCATGAGCCCACATGCTGAAGGCTTCATGCTGACCAGGCTGCCCTGCATGAGGTAACCTAACTGCAAAGCCGCTCAATAATTGAGTCTATATAGCTGACTGAAAAACTTCCATCGCTGCCAGCTAGCTAATCTTCGTAATCAGATAATCTTCCAATGCGTTATTAAGGTCATTCAAGGGACGGCAATGGCAGGGCACACTGAAAAATTAAGCTGTTCAAAATTTAAAGTTTTTGGGGATGTGATTCTTTTCCTAAGCACGTCCATTTGCCAGGTAAACAGCGTCAGAAGAAACCTCTTGGAGGAAGCAAACTTGAACGTTCTGCTGTTTCCTCAAACAGCTGCGACGCCTATTGCTTGCAGCCCTGACTCAGTGATCCTTACAGCAGCCTTCCCAGGGAAATTTCTCCTTTTTGGAGTCTGAACAACCTCCTGACTAAAAAGAGAGGAGGTCCTACAGTTCCCAGTCAAAAGGTGGAAGACCCAAGAATAGTCCCCAGTTTGAAGGTGTGAAATCCCATCCCAACCTGTATCAGGGAGAAAGTTGCTTTTAAGGAGAAGTTTCACAAAATTCATCATTTCTAATACAGCAACATATATATGTGTATATATATATATATATATATTTCAGTGGCTAATCAGATGTGGGTTCGTTTGCTGCCATGCCACCTACAGATTTCTGCCAATATGCTGACTTTGTCTCAAGCTCCCCTTCAAGAGGTTAAGAGTAAATCAAGTGTGGGACGCTGCCTAAGGAACAGAGAAAAGATTACTCAGGATGCACAGGAACTGAAGAAGATGGCTGGACAGAACCTCCTTCCTAAAAACTTGCCATGATCAATCTTGTACTAGAAGGTGCTGATCGGCAAATGAAATCTGCAACAAATGCGTGCAGGCAGGGAATACTCTCATTTCCCAGAAGCCAAATTAATGCAAATAGGTCTGATTTTGAGCCGTGCAGAAAATTAAAGAAAACTTGTTTCAGAATAATAACCAAGAAAACACGTCTCAACTCTTAAAAAATAGTTGAAATATCCCAAGATATTTGAAAGAAATACAGCAAGGAGACGTCTGAAGGAGAAAACATTATGTATTACCTGGCGAAACGCGTTGTTTAAGGAAGTTACACGTACTCCGTAACGAGGCTGGAGGGATAACTCTGTGCAAACCCAACCACACAACTGTCCAGTCAGCACCGTGTGCTACAGAGCATCTCTCAAAGCAACGCCTGTGCTGTTACTCACTGACATGAAGAAGGGAAGAAGAAGTAGCACTTGTGCTACTGTACGGAACCATTTGCTTGCCTGGCAGTCAGCTTCCCCGTTAATTTACTGGCAGCAAACACAGACCGGGGAGACGCGAGCTGTTATTTCACTGACCATAACCCCAAGCACGAGGAAGGGATCTTCCACTCACTGATTATACGGGAAAGATAATAAAAGGCAATGCACATCCATTCCTCTTTCCTCCTGTTTAACTTTTTGCTGAAATGCTAGATTTTGCAAAGAGAAAAATGAGGGGTCAGTAATACTGAGTTGTTACACTCCCTAAATTTTGACAACAGAAGAAAACAAGAATCAGCAAAATTCCTTACGGTATTTCTAAGAATAAAATTGTTATAATGCTCAACTATCCACATGACAGAGGAAAAAAAAAAGAACAAAATATTCCATTTTTTCATGCCTTTATAACTTCAGACAACGTGCAAGCCCAAATCTTTCATCATTAGAGCCAGGCAAGCCCTTCCTAGGAAGCCCTAACAGAGATGCTTGTAACAGTTTAAGTAAGCTTCATGCAGTAACTTCAACGTAGCCTCCTCTAATCCATTTAATCTTTCAAAACCAGACAACAGAAGTGGTTAGCAGAGCATCTCAAAAGCCCTATCAAAAAGTTGTGACAGACGTCCCCCAAGCCAGTTGGTAAGTCTGAGATTTTGTCATTAAGGTCTCACCAGCTACGTCCTACAGGTCAAAGGACACCTGCTGTGCTGCAGACAGGGCGGTACGACTCAAATCCCATCACCTTCCCATGGTGACCCCATGAGAGCCCCGGGGCCACCACTGTCACAGGCTGGTTGGTTGGTTTTTATGTCCTCTGCACAGCCACTCATGTCTGTGTGCAAATGGAAGATACAGTAGCCAATCTACACCCACCACTGAGACGCTGAAGAAAATAATATATTTACAAGGGAAAAATCCTCACCAGAAACATAAAATTAATCACTGGGAACCAATCTCCCTGCACAAACAAGGAGCTGCAAATGAGCGTCTACAACCCTTGTGATAACAAGATAAGTCATGTTCTGTCTGTACTCAGTAATAAGCTACAAAGCCTTCCTGTTCAGTTCCTTGTTTGTTCCCCCGTAACTGGCCTTGAGGGCCTGCCCACTACCCCAGCACTAGCTATCACACGAAGACAAGTCAAGAAGGGCTGCAGAATGGGCATGAACTCACAGATGCTTACATCTTCAAGCATGCCAACTGGCTGTGGATATTACTTTCTGTGCTTCTCAGTATTGATTCCAAAACAGCAAGGCAAGCAACAGGGAATGAAACAGTTTCCACAGTACTGTGGTACAGCTGTGGTGTTACAGTGAACTGGTACCTTCAGCTTCACAAAGCAAACAGCCCTGGCATTAAGATTCCAGCACACAAGGACATCTTGGAGCCTACTGGGAAGCGTACTGCTACCAGGCTTCCACACTGTCAGCTGTACCCACCTATGGCTATGCGTACACACATACATATCACATGTTTCATATCCTATATATACATATAGGATATGAAACATGAGAGAACTTGGTGCTCCTGCTGAGTTACCCAGTAAATGCGTTGCACTCACTACGATGAAGAGGACGTTCTACCTTCAAAATATCAGAAACATGTGCAGTCTAACAGCTTCCCTTTCAACAAGCTAAAGAGCAACAAAAACTTGCGTTTCATGGAAAGGTGGCAAAGAACTTGTGTTTAAGGCCTCACACGTGGGAAAGAGTTAAGTAGGACAGGAGTGTTTCCTGCTCATCCCTGCACCAATTTCACGCCTACAGCACGACTATAAATCACCTGCAACAACACCACCAAGAACAGCCACCCAAACAGTCTTTTGGCTCAAGAGATTCTTTCTTTTTCTAAATAAAGCAGATTTCAGGGATGCCAGTTTTGAGGAACTTCTCTGCAGGTGTCTGAAACCAAGCACCTACACTACACGCAGGCATCCAGTCAGCGAAGATGTGGATACAACACGAAGACCATTTTCAGATTCAAGAACTTCAGCAAACTCTACAGGAATTTCCCTCCCACACTTCTCCCACAGGCACAGACCAATGTTCTCGACTGAGACAATTACACAAGAAACAAAACTGAGCTTGCAGAACACCCCTGACCCTAAACACATCCTTCCTCCGACAAAGTACAAGCACAAAGATGTTGATAGCCTTTCCACCTGAGAGCCTATAGAGAAAGTGATATTTTTTGACAGGCTAGCCCAAGCAATCAACTAGGGCATCAAGAAACTTGCGTTCCAATCCAAAATTCAGCACTGACCTTTTTATCATTTTCATGTCAGTTCTTTCCCTCTCTGTGCTTCACTTTCAGCTAGCACATGGGAGGTGAAGCTTCCCTTCCTTTTCCAAGCGTCCCATCTCATCTAAGCTGACTATAAATTGGTTCAATCAGGAGCGATGAGCTGACACGACACCTCATATTAAATCTGACATTACAATACCACCTACAAATCCCTTATGGCACTAGAAGCCCGGCAGAACAACAGCATTCCCTCCAAACGCCAGCAACCAAACATCGGCAGTTCTAACACTGTGTCTCTGCACTTCTCCAATTACTTCTCGCAGACATTCCTGTGGCTTGCTGGTGTGACATTTTACATTTACACATAAAAGATAAAGAACAAGAGATGAAACCCCGAGAACAAAGCTTTCTCACCTGTTATTCTTCTTCAGGAGTTTCATAAGCTAAGTGGAGCAGATCTCTATCCCGGCAATTGGATTTCCAATTCACATGGCATATCATTGTCCCAAGGCAGCCTCCCCCACTGCCTTTTATGAAGGCATTTTAATAGATAATGATGCACAAGGAATACATCTAGCTGCTCACCAGATATTGAAGTGGCACAGGACTAAGAGAAGCCTGGACAAAGGAAAAACAGCACCAAAGAGTCCTCTTCTGCCCTTCCCATCTGTAAGCACCGGCTCCCTCCTCTACACTCCAGGAGGAGGTGGGGCTGGGAACCACTTATTTCAGAAGTTCCACCCTCCTTTACAGATGCACAGATTTCATTAATAGTTAACTGGCGACATACAACATTAACTTACTCTGGTATTCACAGCTTTCCATCCACACTTGTCCCACAGAAAGTGACAGCTTAGGGCAACTGCTGGCAGATATTTCCTGCACCATGACACACTGTCCCAGAACTTCAGTCTTTGTTTCACTGACTGGCTCATTTCAAAACTGCAAAATGCCAGCCAGTTTTTGCCTAAGCAGAGAAACGACCATTGACTGCCAGAGCACAAAGCTGTTAACCAACACTTTCTCTCAAATCTCTAAAAGGCGGCAGGCAGACCAGCACTTACAAATTCTCAGGTGTAACGATGTGCTGGTGAAATCACCTTTCAGTTTTAGCAGTATCACCAACGGAATAAAGTTCTAGGCTTGTTGCATGGGTAAGCTGGAAGGGTCTTCAAATGAGAACCATTTCCCTTAAGGAGCTGTTGTCACCCTTGTTCAAGTGGTTAAGCCCCGGAAGGGGCTGTGGAACAACCGCTAGAGAGAGACTCTTCAGACCGAGGTCAGCCTGACTGCAGACAGCTCTAACAAGAGGGCACCACATCAGCCAGCCCCTCTGGGCCATACTGCTAGCTGTTTCAACACACAAATATTTGAGGCAGTGTTTAATGTACAGCAGCATTCAGAGGCTTCAGCGATAAAGAAGAGCTTTGTCCAAGTGACTGGCACTTCAACAATAAGTTCCGTTTAAGAGTCTGCCCGGCCCCATTTTATCTGTCTAATTACTTACCTCTCTTGCAGGAACAGCATGCTATTAGGGTGAGCTGATTAAGATTTGAAGGCACTTTGAAGATTTATTGTGCTGCACAACTGCTAATTATTACTGCTCAGACCCGCACTCGGTTGGGAGGAAAGTAGCGACGTGCCAATTTATTCCAGAACCATCTCCTGTCCCACACATAAAAGTTAAAACACTTGCTTTGCTGTGCTTTTTAAGGAGCAAACAGATAAAAGGCTGTTTCAACTTGCAGTCCTTCACTGTGACACTCAACCCATGTTTAGAGGAGCCACACGGCTGACAAATCCCACTCTAAAGGAAAAACAGCAAAGCAACGTGGTCCAACACAATACCTGCCTTCCCCACGCGCTGTGCTCCCGCTTCTCCCCCAGCATTGAGCCCACCCTTCTCCCACTGACACTTCCCCATTTTTCCCTCCTTTTCCACATGGCCACTTTTCAAACCCAATCTTCCAACTTCGTTTATCCATTCAGATGCATACCTTTAACTAAAGAATCTGCAGCCCAGCCTGGAGCAGCTGAGACACACACGCAAACTGTGCGGTGCCTTACACAGATGTCAGGCTGAGCTGGGCCACGCAAAGGCACGCTTCAACAGTCAGCCCCTGAAACTGAGCTACAAAAGCTTTCACCACAGAGTTTATCATCACATCGTGACTAGGAGAAAAAATATAAGTATAAAAATAAAAAGTGAACGCTCTGTAAATAAGTTTATCAGGCTGCAGCAAAAAAGCCCCTGTCCCGTTACGTGAGGAATTTGTAATGTACTCTTCTAGTCATCAGACAAGAGGGGAGGGTTAAAAAGTAAGGAACAAAAGCCTATGGTTTGATTCCATTTCAGATAATTTCTCTCTTTCTGTCATTCTTCCCTCAGAACACTGCTCACACAGCCAGGCTGCCTGCAGCCAAGACACGCTCGTTGGCACGAGGAAGGAAGGGTTCCCCGGACGGAGCACAGCCACGGCCCCAGAGCTGGGCAGCGAGGCACTGCAGGCAGCACCGGGAGGGGCAGCAACATCTGCTGTAACCGCGCTGCCCAACTGAAGATCCTAAGCCCCGATTTACGCTTTCCTCACCGGTCTTTCTTGCACAAGAACCAACCTACTCCAGTTGTTTCCCTGGTTGTACTTTCGCCCCCAACTCCTGCAGCCTCCTGAAAACCTATTCCGGGCCGCCCGAAGACGCACTGCACGCTGAAGCCCCCAGGAGAAGCCTGCGACCCCGGACACACTCCTTTCCCTCGCCCAGCACGGAAGGGCTCCGGGAACGGATGGCATCTCCTCCTGCAGCCCGTCTCCCCCACCATCTCCTCCTCCGGCCGCCGGGAGATGCCCAGACCCAGTCACCTGCGCCCAGCCGCGCCGTCCCACGCCCGCTCTGCACGGCACCCACGGAACCAAACCGGTTCCCAGATGTTTCCCCAACGAACAGGAGGGGTACGGAGCAGCTCCTGGCGCTTCCCTATGAAGTCACCGCCTCGGCTGCTTTAAACATGCAATTGAAAGAGCGTGACACAATCTCGAATATGAGAGAGATTACCCTGCGGTTTGCGGAGGTGTCGATCGCGAGGCGATAAAAACCCGGCGAAACCCACGCCGGTTCCCACCGCCGACCAGCGGACTCACACCCCGCTCCTGCTCCTCCAAAAAGCGGCCATCAAGCAAACAAGAACCCTG
>WBMW01003688.1:936509-1023091 GCA_013396635.1 Penelope pileata | reverse complement strand
GGGCCGAGCGGCCGCCACTCACCGCCCGCCTCAGGGACCCGGTCCTCGCGTGCAGGGCGGCAGTGGGGCCCAGGAGCCCGCAGCAGCGCTCGCTCGCGGCCGGCGCCTGTGGAGGAGCGCGGGGAGGCCGCCAGCGCGCAGCNTTTGTTTTTTGTCTTTTGTTTTTTGTTTGTTCTCTTCATTAATGAACTTAGTCCTGCTGTAAAAAGGCAGCGCTGAGGGGCTGTGAGGCAGTGCCGTGCCCCGCAGGCCCCGGGGGGGCTGAAGGGAGGGAGGGTGCAGCCCTCCGTCACCACAGCCAAACCGCAGTGACATTGTTCCGAAAAAAAACCCAACAAAACAAGTTCAGGGCCCGCTTTCCAAACACGGCCGGTCATTTTCAGCATGCCGGACAGACTTTGGTGAGGCGGCGGCCTGCTCTGTGAGGTGGAGTTGTTCGGAAGGCTGCCTCCTGCTCCCGCCGTGGCTGTGGTTGCTGTGCCCAGCCCTCGTTCCGTGCTCCCGGCGGCTGGAGCTCCTCTGTGGGACCCTCCGCGGTCCTGGGGGGCTGCTGTCCCTCCGGGACCGCTGTGCCAGGAGCGGGAAAACGCTCCCGTGGCATTGAATGCTGTCATTCATTGCCCATGTGGCTTTGTGAAAGCAAACTTTTTCAGAATGATAATTGAGAAGAATTGTTTCTGTTTTTTTTTTTTTTTCCTGAAATGTTTTTGTGGAAAGGAGTGCTGGAAAACGGCTAAAAAATGTTTTGCTGTAGCTGCTCCATCGTGACATACAAATTCCTTTGTGCCGGCTGCAGAGCTGAGGGCTCAGCTGGGTCTGCCGTAAGAAACAGCGTCACAGACTCTGTGTAAGTCACCGTGAAAATAAAGATGGACGGGAGGACTCATTAAAACTTTTAAGAGACTGCAGTAATCTGAGATGTTGTTAGTTACATAATTTAAGTACTCTTTTCTTGCAGTACGAGTTCCTGAAGTTGATAACTATCTATTTACATTTTAAGGTGAACTCAACATGCTGCTGCCCACCCCGCAAACAAGAAGAGCTCATTTGGGTCCCTGTGCCTGTGTCCACGGCAGGGGCCTCCTCCTCCTCCTCCTGCAGGTCAGTCTCCTCATGAGAGAATAAATTTTTTTGCAGATGCTGATGATCTGCAATAGGTTTTGTCCCAAAACTCTGCTTCAATTTATTTAGGTCAATTTATAGTTGTAAACACCTGTTACTGTATAATCTGTCTTATTTTACTGTACGTGAAAATGGGGGCATGGAAAGGGGTCTTTGTAGGGATATAGCTTTGGGTTTTTTTTTGTTTTGTTTTGTTTTTTTTGTTTTCTGTTTTTTCTTTCAAATATACACTACTACTTCAGGTAAATATAATGAGTAAAACAGGACTTCCAGATGTGTTTAATTCCAGCCCATACAGTAAGGCAGCGTTACCTTCTGGTGCTAGAATGTCTCTGAAGAAAGCAGCCTCCTCCCCAGGAGGTCACCTCTCTTAGAAGAAAGACTGCGAATTCTATTTAATTTACTTTTCTCTAAACAAGATTTAGTTCCTTGTTCTTCATCCTGCTAATGAGCATCTGTTTGGGACGCTGTTTTCCTTAGCCTTGGAGATCTGTGTGAATACTTTAACAATTATCTCATTAGACTATTTAATTTTTTTTTTAATTAAATATCTTCAACAAGGAAGCTTGGAGCTTGGGATCAATAAGAAGTATAATTCCCATCTTCAGCTACCGTGCCTTTTACAGGGATGCAAATACATGAAAAGCATTGCCGTGGCTTTGGAGACTCCTTACATCACTAAAATAAAGCCGTAGCACATTGTGCACAAAGACCGACGCCTTGGACCGTCTCCTCTGTGGAAAAATGCAATGGCTTTTGTCAGTGTGGTAATTCTGCCACTTACTGTGAGTGCTGCTTATGTTTACTGGGAAGACTGGCATGCCAGCACTTCACTTCATAGATTCCTGAGCGTGACTTTTTCCTTAGCTGTTCAGAGTAACTTTCCACGCTAGCCACACCTACAACACTTCGACTTTTCTTTTGCATAGAGTTTCTGGCAAATGAAAATGCTCCAAGTATTCCACCTCGAACTATTGCATCACTTACTGAAAGCTTTTGCTTAGTACCAGACAGCTTCGCTGAGGAAAAAAAAAAAGTCACATTGAAGTCACATTATTTGCTCTTGTTGTTGAAACCTCAGTAATAAAGATGTGTGTCTGAACTGGGGGGTTCAGGAGCGCTTCCATGTTCCTGTTTTCGGATGCATGCCTGTCCACACCTTGACATGTATTGGGACAAATCCCGCACACAAACCAGCACACTCCCTTAATCTTGTGCTTGTGGTAACTGGGGAGTCAAAAACTTTGTGGCACGCTCCTGTGTACTTTTAAAGATAGACTGGAGGGACAGTAACCCTAACCGTTCACACTTTGTGACTAAGGAAAAAAAAAAACACAAGCCTAACTCAGCTGCATCTTAGGACAGTTCACACACAAGGTACAAAGCACTTTCTTTTTGACTCTGTTAGGTGTCGTCATTGTATATTATCTGAAAGATCCCGAAGAAGTGAAATCAGGGGCTCTGAAGAAAGCAGCAAAGAGAGATATGTACAGAAAGATTAAATCTCTGAGAAAGACAAAGGCTCAAGTGCAATGACTGTCTGAGATTTTTGAAAGCGACAGTTCATTTTGGGCGCCTCCCAGTTTTGGTTCCCAAACATGGACCTTTTATCCAAAAGCACACAACAATGCTGCCGGAAGTTTGGCAGCTTGATGCACGAATCCTTTTCAAAACGTTACCCATTTTTATGTTCTGTGGCTAAATGACAATCAAGGGACAGGGCTACAAACGTTTGATGAAGCTTAGTGCCAGTGAGAGACAGAAAGCCCCAACCTGTAAAGAAACCCCTCTGGCAGGACGGTGAGAGTGCAATTTCAGTTGTGCTTGCAGGCTCCTTAACAGTGCAGTCTCAGAAAAGAGACCTGAAACATATTTGAGAGCGTGGTTGTGTATGTACCAGGCAAGAAAGAAAAAAATCTGAGATTTCACGAGAAAAATCTCTCCTGCAGTAAGAATTCTGGCTCTCAGGGATAATCTTCAAGAAAATCTAATTTACAGAAGCTAATTAGCTTTAGATACTTAAAACCAGACTGGTTGAAGCAGTAGTAAATATACAGTAGAGAACAATCCTGCCCAGACAGAAACTACTTGTTCAAACAGGTCCTTTCTGCATTCAGCTTCAGAGTCTATCTTAATGAAGGTTTTGTTTGGGAGTATTACAGTCAGGAGTTAAATCAGAGCAGCGGAAGAGAGACATTAAAATGTGTAGGGAGAGTAGGAGAAAAGGAGTTGTTTTTATTTCAGATTTGAGACGAGATGAAGGGTCACCGAGGCTGGGAAACGCACAAAGGCTGTCCCAGACTCCAGCCTGTTTTGAAATGAAGGGCTCTCCCATCCACAGTGGCTAGATTGTGTGGAAGGACAGAGCAAAGTCTAGACAAGTGAGGGGTGGGGGGAGAAAAGAGAATTTTTTCCAAAATGGCCATGTTTCTGTAATTCCATAATTGATGACTCTCAGCGTGCCAAATTTTAAAGGCCAGGCAGACAATTTGGAATTTGAATATTCTTTTGCTGCAGCTGCCTGACATCTGAACGCATCGTATTTATCTTCAGTAAGTTCATTGCCCTACTGCTGCCTCCCAGCTCAGCATCATCCCCTGCACAAGCGATGTGCGACACCTGCTGAACATGGCGAGGGCTTCCTGTTACCTTACATGGAGAATGTCCTGACTTGTACACACGGCAGCTTCCTGTTTTCAGTACTCGCATGCCGCCAAGAAAGCCACTCGACCTGTTGGTAATTCCTATCGTTTGGTGGTCATCCTTGTTTCTGGTTTTGGTGTCACGCAATAAAAGTTGCGCAGTGGCAGTTTCCGTAAGTGACTGTCTGCAGGCAAACGATCCGATGTGTAGATAAAGGCAAGCCTTCATGCGCTGTTTTATCATGCTTTCATACCGAGCTGTTGAAATTCAGTTCTGCTGAATCCAATTTCGCTTTTCTAAGCTCATAAAAATGATTGGAAAGCAAAATTTTTACACTAATTGTGAAGGATCCCACGTTTTTGCTGTTTTGATACATGCATGTCAGATTCCTCAACTTACATCCAAGCAGCAGAGATGGGAACTGAATACGCTGGTCGTAGTGCCTTTCGTGAAAAGGGAGCAAAAACAGTAAAAGAAATAAAAACCAAGTTAACATAACCCAAACTGACTTTTGTTCACTCTGGGGAAACTGGTTGTAGCGACAGTGTAGAAGACTCTGGTCCTGGAAACTGCTCTCGGCCTTTTCTTTATGGCTTTTATATTCTCAGTGCCATCTTTTCAGGGACAAAACCAGGCCATGTCATTTTTTGGTAGCATCAGGGGCATACATAAAGAGACAGCTGAGATTACAGGTGGTGAAATGCTATCTTGGTGAAGATGAAAAAGTCCATGGAGGAAGAGATCATGATAGCAGACGCTGAGGCAGACATCAGTTCAGTCACTAAGTGCTTTAAGACAACCAGCAAGAAAAGGCTAAATATCAACTCCAGGGAAACACAGTGAGAGAATCGGAGAGCCGAAGTAGAATCTCTGTAAAAACTGCTGAAGGAGCTATCAGAAAGTCAAAAGAAAAAAAAATACCGAGAAAATACATCTAGTTCCTTAGAAATACTGTACTGTCTTAAATGGTGCCAGAACACATTTCCATACTCAGCAAAATCTCTCCTGTCTGTCTGTAAATCTCTTAAGGGCATCGTTCTCATCATACATGTTGCTGTTCCCAGTTCCACCAGAGTATTTAACGTTGAGATCTGAGGAATTGCTCCAGGTTGACATTGGTGTTACAGTGACCGCAGTCTGACTCGAGAGGGGACAGTTATCGTTGCCCCTGCTTGTGCTACCAACTACTGTCATTTGCATTTCTACTCACGTCTGTCATAACAACCTGTGAATTAGCTTCACCAAAAAGCTGGTCCCTTCCTTAAAAATGTCTCTGTTCACATGCAAGAACATTTTAGAGAACTCTTTTCATTTGTGATACACAAGCTTTTAAAAAGTCACCAATGTGCTGGGATATCCAACTATATTTTTTTACTTAATCAAGCAAAACTCACGTTGTTAAACTAAAGGGACTGAGCCCAGCCCAAGAAGCTACACCTTTTCCACAGCTATGCCCACTGAATTGGGTGACTTTGATTTTACTGGAATAATTGTATGTGCCTGTGCATTTGTGCAGGCATGTTTTCGTTTATTTCTTAATTGTTTACCAAGTTTTCATGGCAGTATTACCCTTCTTGCCATTCATTGCCAGTGAGCTTTGGTCTCACGACTTTTAAACTACGGATCTTTTTAAAGAAGCGGGCTCAGCACACAGAGCGAGAGGCACCTCTCTACTCTTGTACATTTTGTCTTTGGGAATACTTATGCCAACCACTCTAGCTGACTTCAGTGTGAATTGCATGTGAGCATCAGGAGAACCAATTAAAATAATTATATTTTTAATGTGGATCATTGTGGGAAACTTTTTTCATAGCTCTATTTAGCTTTATCGCATTGATTCTCCTAATAACATGTTAGAGCTTCATTAGCTGGAAATTACTTTTGAAGCATGAAGCAGTTTGTTGGACACTGTGTTTTTTACGCTGCTGCCATACTACGTATTTCTGCAACTGGAAATCTTAACAGAACGTGTAACAGTCATTGGCCCTGCAGAAGAATGTCTTTAGTATCTCCTGGTCATAAATTACTTTCAGAACAAACAGAGGCGGAAAACATCTTGCAATAGAGACATAACCTTGGAAGAGTTTCTCGCTCTTAAAAGCCAGGCTGTTGTTTGATGCTCTGTAAAGGGAACACTGGACAATGTGGGTCAGGTGTTAATGAAGCACTTCATTTCCAATTCTGACTTTCTAGTTCCAGTTATACCATTCCATGTGTCATCGTGTGCACGATAATGCTCTGACATCTGTAGCTCCTGCCTCTTCAGAGTTCCAAAGCAGTTGCTGTACTAATAAGCTCAATCTCATGATGCATACGGTAATATTGTTTGCGTTTCAAAGGAGGGAGAACTGAGGCATGACCTGGTGTATTCAGGGTTACATGGGAAACTCAGTGCAAAGCACTGGCACTGGAGATGATAATTTCTGACTTCCACTCTCACACTCTTCTTAGAGAGGAGCTGGTAGCCCAGAAAGAATCTGACTCTTGCTTAATCTCTGTGTGTTTTCTTCTGGCTACACATAGCAATGGTTATTCATCTGTTTTCACTTCCCTACCTTTCATAATATGTCCCAAACTATTTTGAATATAAAGCATACCCCTTTCTCCCTGCAACTGTGGAGATCATTAGGTAGAAGACTATCTTATTTAAATTTCAAAGGGCTTCTTTGTAAACTACTTCCTTATGGTGGAACCACTAGTTGATGCTGTTAAAGAAAATCTTTACTAAGCACATTTAGAAATTACAGGGCATTACATGCAAGGAGCATTTCAGGCTACATTTGCAACAGAATTTAGCGTGTGCAGGTGGAGTCAGCGTGCAAAAATGTTCTGATTGGTTGAGCAGCTACACATATTTTCATTTTCTGCCAGTACATGCAGTCCTTATTCCTTCATCTCACCCCAGCTCTGAATTTTGCACTTAAATGGAAAGAGATTGACACTCTGCCCCTTCTGCAGACTGTCAATAATGAATGATTCTCTAGAGAGTCAGCTCCAAGGATTTTGGAGAACCAGAGCCGTACACCAATGCATAGGAAGCAGTTATCCAGCAGCAGGATGTCTGCCATCCATAAAAGCAGGGTGTGAGCTGTCACAATTTCAACTGCTCCCACTCTTGGACCAAATGGAGACATTCTCCTGTGTGACAGGACTGCACTTAGCCAGAGATGAACTAGGAAAACTGAAGAAGCCTAATCTATACATACCTTTAACTCTGTGAGGCTTCCCCATGAAACAGCATTTGCCTGGCATTCTGGAAAATGCGAGTACTTGGAGAGTTTGAGGGAGTTGTTGTAATTTGAAGACCCATGGAGACTCTTGACTTGGAAGTCTCACAGATGGGAGACAGGAGCTGGCCAGCTTTGGTTCAACCATCAGAACGAAGAACATGCTGATTGTTTGGGCAACTTCTGTTGTTTCAAGTTTGAAACGCTTTGGCTTGACACCACTGTAACTAGTTTACCAAAGACACCAAAAATCACAGAATCTTTTTGTTTGGCAGCTTGTATGTTAAAGAATCTGAGCATAAAATGTCCCATGTACACTTATCACATGACTAATTGCAAGCCAACTACTTTGCACTCATGGAATGCATCTTATTATGTCAATTACAGTCAGCCTTTGTCATTAACCACACAGTGATGGCTGAATCCATTAATACAAGAAATAGCAATATGCATCAGGCCAATGCAACGTCACCTTCCTCTTCATAGCATCATCAGTTCCTAAGCCCCTTATTTGTTCTCTTTCCTCAGACAGCAGCAGGAGTCCACAGCACAGCACCAACACTGAACAGAGGCAGAGGCTGTCCTCCATCTGGGACAGAGCACACGCTCTACAGAGGTAAGAATGGAAGACCTGGCTGCTCCTTCTGTCTGCTTTCCTTTCCACATGAGGACCAACGTGGTGTGTTGCAACAGGCTGAGGAGTGTGTCAGGAGGCTGTCAGGCTTCCTTGTATGTTAAAGAGGCTTCAGGCACCGTGCCTGTCTGCCACGCTCGTCGAGCTCTGGAGGCGGACACATACAGGGTAGCTGTAGAGCTGGGGATGGAAATCTTCTAATTCAGGTGTCTGCTGTGGGCCTGGACAGCAGCTTCTGTGCCATGGCATCTGAGGACTGAAAAAACAGAGACACTCACGAGACATTATCTGCCTTTTTTTTTTTTTTACCACTGATGCAAAGAATAATCTCATTCTAAAATGACAGTTCTCAAAGATGCTTTTTAAAGTGTTTAATTCCTGTTTAAGCAGAACATACATAATTTTTTTCTGCTTCTTGTGCTAGGATTCAATGGTGCTGTCTACATCTCTGTGAAATTTATCACAGTGTGGGGAAACAGCAAATAATCGTGTCCCAGGGAATACAGACTTACCATGAATGCAAAATATGTCAGAGGGGTATATTCAAATCATAGCATGCCACGATAGTCAGTCATTGAACCACGTTACCAGTCCAAGCTGGAGGAAAGATGTACAGAGTTTGTCATTAATGGAGTGCTCTTATTGCTCAGACCACGCTATCGCATGACTACAGTCATAGAATCATAGAATTGTATGACACAAATAACACTTGGCACCCTGTGATACTTATCTTAGTGGATCTTCCTGAGATCAGAATAGGGAAACTGCCATTCCTTATGGAGAAAAATAGTGGTATATGGTTTTCCTCAATGTATTTTCTGATCCTCACGTACCAAAGCTTCTCCACAGAGAACTACCTGGACATCTTCAGGAGCAGGCTATTTTCAGGGTCAGAAACAGAGCAGTAGTACGTGTTCTGATCATTGCATTTCTGTGTCCTGTTAAGGGAAAGCTGACCATTCTCCTCCTTCAGCCTTGCGTAGAGGTAGCTCATTCCTGTAATGACTCCTGTTTTTCCTGACTACACGTATTTTCATTTTCTGCCAATACATACTGTCCTTATTCATTCATCTTGCCCCAGCTCTGAACTTTGCATTTGAATGGACATACGTACCTTTACACATACCTTTAACTCTGTGAGGCTTCCCCATGAAACAGCATTTGCCTGGCATTCTGGAAAATGCGAGTACTTGGAGAGTTTGAGGGAGGTGTTGTAATTTGAAGACCCATGGCTTGGAAGTCTCACAAATGAGAGGCAGAAGCTGGCCGGCTTTCATCCAACCATTAGAATGAAAAAGGTAGAA
This sequence comes from Penelope pileata, assembly GCA_013396635.1. NCBI lineage: Eukaryota > Metazoa > Chordata > Aves > Galliformes > Cracidae > Penelope > Penelope pileata. Next base: position 1,014,161 of record WBMW01003688.1, on the reverse strand, counting down.
ACATCGAAAGAATAGAAAAAAAATGTGGAAAAAAAGTCGTCTAGCACCTTCTACTAATTTCCTCTTAAAAAAATACAATCAAGGGGATGCATTTAATGCACCGTGACCAATCCTGTTGTCAACTTACTGCTTTATCTGACAGTTTAAAATGAAGATACGGATAAGGGGGTCTGGCATGTACCATTGGATCAGAGTCTGGCCTCAGCCCTTAGCTGGATGCCTCTGGGGAGAAATGTCTTTCCTATTACAGGAAACTATTTGGCGTCAATTATTTCCTTTACAACTTTACAAATAGAGGCGCTGTCTCCAGGGCTTATTGGGCAGGGACTTAAACAAGCAAACTGAACCAGATGTTATGCACATGCAGGCAGCAAAATATGGAAGAAAATGATTTTCATTTTTTGTTTTAATCTGAGTGAACTTATCACTGCTAAATAGCAGTAGGAATTAACATTAGATATGAGACGGCCAGAAGAAAGTAGCCACATTTTTAGGCTGTGTAAGAATGGGAGTAAAAACTTGAATCACAGAAAACTAGTTCACCTGGAGCTCACTGAAAGTGTGAAGAATTTATCTTCTCACACTTCCTGTGGAAATGTATTTGTATTTTTTAAAATAATCTTATGATCCCTGCTGCTGTCTGCTTTATACCAATACGAACAATGTATTTTATGTGAGCAAGACTGGCAAATTCTTTCATGCGAGAGACATACTTTTTTTTTTTTATTCTTGATCCTGTGAAGCCATTATCACATCTCTGACAGGTATTACATTACATTATCACAATTGTGACATTACTTGATTTTAATACAAATCAACTATCTTCATTTTGACAGCAGGCTCGTTTCTGCCAGCAGCTCTCAGGAAACTCACCCAGTGAGTGGAGTGAGACTGAGAATTGAAGCTACGTAAGCTCAAACGTTGCCAGAGTATTGAGCTGGAGGAGTTTGCCCTCTCATTTGTGACTTCATTGCATGTAAATTGTGAACTTATAAGTCCTCTGATCAGTCGTCTGTATAAATAAACATGAGGCTGAGGAAGGCTCATGTTTGTTCAAAACGGGGATACTTTGGTTATTCAGACTTCAGAATTATTCAAGCAGAATAAGTGACTGCACACCCAAGTCAAATGCTGCAGTTGCTCCTCCTTGAACAGACAACCAAAGTTCGGGGTACCAGATGTACCTTGCAATTAATTAAAAAAAAGATGCTGTTGCTTGCTGGGCCCTAAATCTGAGCTTGCTGAGAAGCGCTGTGCGTACAATAGTACTCAGAAGAAAAGTGCTCATGCAGAGGCAACAAGGGAGGACCAGAGCCATCTTGTTACGTCATCTGGAAAAGGCAAAAAAAAATTAAAATCAGAATTCCTTCCAAAATTCCACTGTGGGGGGAGGTATCTTTTTCTTCGCAAGTCTTCTTTAGTTAGAGTTGTCCTTGTATTTCATGGGCAGAAATAACACACAAAAAAACCAACCTGCAGGAAGATCTTCATAATCTGAAAAAATGCCTAACGCATGAGCCATCAGCAAAGCAGCGGCCATTTGGGTTCCACGCATTCACTCCCTCTTGGCTCACTGCAATCCAGTTCCTGGTCAACATTGCACAGGAAACTTCACTGAAGAGCACCGGCTCACCTGGAGTACCACACACGGTGACGCGGTCTGCTTTTGAAACTCCTAGTTAAACATGCTTATCCCTTGCAGTAAAGGATGGCGGTCTTCTGTCTTGTCCGTCTGATGCCATCCTGCACTTGCACTGTCCCGACAGCCCTGTACACACTCTCCTCTCAGCTTTCCTAAGACGTCCCAGACTCAGGGAGGCTGGAATTCTGTGTCCTGACCACACCCTTGCTCCAGGAATTGCGATGAAATAACTTCATTCTTGATGTCTTCACCCAACTACAGCCTCTTGTTTGTGCGTTTGTATCTCTCTTGTGACTTGTATCACCTTCTGACTCTGAACATCCTGTACATTTCTGCCTGCTGGTTCATCTCTTCACATCTCTTCTCTGTCCTGCTCTAGCTGGGAGTTGCTTTCACCAATGGTGCAGCAGCTACATGATTTTTTACCTAGAAAATCTAATTTTAAATCAGCTTTTGTTTGCTTAAGTGCATTAGTCTACACTGGTGCAAGTGTCACTATTCCTTTTGCCTGACTAATGCTTCCAGCGTTCATGCATGGTATGGAACACAGGAAGCGTAGCGAGAATTATTCTGTTTTAGAAAATGGAATGTGATGAAGGGAGAGATGTTGCAAGCAAGATCAGTTACTGATACTGCCGTAAACGCACTGAAGTCAGTGGAGCTGCACAGATTAATTGTGCCTGCTGGAGCTGAAAGTAAAGCCCTTGTTACCATTAGTTGTGTAATTATTACCCAAGAGGGGGTCCAGAGGATGGTTTTTACTGCACTGCTGGAGTGCTTTCTGTTACAGAATACTGGGAAAGCACTAATCCCAAATCAGGTGTTTCAGCGTATTGCCCACTTAGAACTGGCTTAGTACTGTTAGATACTCTTCTCTTTCCCAGGAGCACACTTGACTGCAAAACCACTCGCTGTTCCACAGACAGTTTGAGTCAAGCAACTTAAATGTTCAAGAAAGCGAATCCAAAACTCAGCTTGTCAGCAAATCCAAAACTCGGTGTTGTCTTGGCCGTGCTGCAGAACCAAACTGTATTCTTTGCACGTGGGACTGAAATCTGATGCACATCTCTTCCACTCCGGCAAAAACAAAGCAGCTCCCTTTCCACCCTAGACATCTTTTCTTTAACTTTTAAAACAAATAATGAACAAAATCGGATAGTCTAAGAAATACACATGAATTTTGCATATTACTGAATCTTTCCATCTGTTTTGCTACCTTTACACTTGGGTGTTGGACTGTTTTGCCGTGGGACAAGACCTTCCTGTCAGAGCTGTCGCCCCATTAGCACGCATGCTGTGACCAAAACCTTTGGGCCCTTCAAAACACGGGAACAGGCAGCTTTCTGGGGTACCGTGCTTCTCACCAAAATCAAGGCTCCGTCGTGCTATTTAACTACACAGGTGAGCGAGGCTGAAAACCTGAAATTTACCACTAAGCAGAAGGGCTTGTCATGGAAAGCAGTAGGTTAACGTCCCAACACGCAGCGTTTGCATCGGCCAAACCTTTAGCAGACGTTTTGGAACATTTTTCGTTTTTGGAAGCCTCCTCTTCTGTTCATGCCCTGCTGAGTTATTTGTTTAAAGTAAAATGTGGGGAATCCTACATCGCTGCAAAACATATATACGTTATTTTCTTTGCGTCATCTTTGACTTTCTTTATAATTAGATTTACCTTTTTTCCTCTTGATATCTCCTACACACCTCAGCGTCCATGGTTGAGTTAAACAACAACAGCTCTCTACGTATTCCATTCTGTAGGAGTGTTAGCTGTCTCTTTATATTTAAAACAAATTTCAATTGAGACTGGTTGCCGAACAATAAAAAAAGTTGCATCATGACTGTAACAAAAGTTCCTTAGCAGACATTTTAGTGTCATTATTTGTGATAACTTTGACATTCTCCCTTCTTAATCAGGTGGGGAAGAGGAGATGCTTGTTTTTCGCACATGATTTTGAATGGATTTAACGTCTGTTCCTTGAAGGAATATCCCGATGGTGTTGAAACTTCTGACACTGTTGGAAATATGGGACATTTCACTCGTACCTAGTATCCTAAACATAATTGTAGGAAGACAAGTAGCCAGGATACAGCACGAAAAGCACTTGGCCTTTTATCAAAATACCTTCCTATTTCCATTCTAATCCAATCTCTCAGAAAATAAAGGTTACGGCTTTGTTTAAAAACCATTTGTGAACAACGCCTAGAGAAAAAGCAAGGTTTTCCCTCAGGGCTGTGACTGTCGATGGATTTGAGTTATTAGAGGAAGAGTTGTAATCCAAATCCTAAAGAACAGCTAATATTTTTATACCATTCTTGAACAGCAAAGTATTAGAAAAAAAATTAGCAGAATTAATCCTGGCAGTAAATTGCATTCTAGGTCAGTATATAACTCAATCTTTAATTCTCCTGTCAAGGAAATAGCTGAAGACATTGTATCATGTCAAATGTTTGCCACTGCCACCATCACCAGCCAGAGTACTTCCACCATTCAGAAACTACATTGCATCCAAGCTCTGCACTGCAGGGCAAAAGTGTTTTATTCACTGTGCTCTTCTCCTGGGGGCAATCCCTAGACATGGCTGCACCGCATCTGGTGATTTTGATACTCCTGGCAGGACAGGGCTCAGGAGGTGAAAGCGTATGGAGCAGTCCACGCTGTGATGCTGATTTCAAAGACTTTCTTTTATTTTCAGTAATATACATGAAGTATTTATTCATAGATGAACTTCAAAGTCTGCTCAGAGTCTTTTTGTTTTTGTTTTTTTTTTCCTTCTCAGAATATAATTAGTTCAGGACAGGCGACATAGATAAGTCATTTCCTGAAATGAGTGTACTTTTCCAGAAGGTCTGGGAGTAGCTGGAGCGGAAGTTCTGGGAGCTCATGCTCTTGCCCCACACTGCTGGAGAAGAGCAATGCATTTACCTCCTCCTCATGCCAGAACGAAATTAGGTACAACCAGTACTTAAGGAAAAGAAAACAAAGCTGCTTCATTTGCTATTTACTTGGTTATTTTGCAGGGAGAAAAATTACGTTTAGTCTCAGCAGTTAAACAGTTTCTTTCTCTGCCTCCATCTGTATTTAAAGTTTGACCCTGATTCGGACCTTGCTCTGCCAAATCTCCTCTCAGATAGCGAGGGATGTTTTGCCTGAATAAGGCTTAAACTTTAAAGGGCACAAATACACACCCTGTGCTTTTATCACCCTCATGGTAGTCCTTTTAATTGCTGTTTTAAGTCCTGCTTAGTTGAAGAATAGTAATTTTCTTTCCCAGCCCCAGGAGCTGCCTGCCGTAGCCTTTTAACTTTGAAACTATCTGTACGGGTGGGTCAAAGCCACATGAGTTTGTTGGAGGTGGCCTCCCACGGGCAAACCAAAGACTTGTTCTTAGCCTGTGTGACAAAACACATTCCAGTTCACACTGCTGAACCTCAGGGAAAACAGAATATGCCAACCGAAGCGAAACCTGCAAGTCAAATTATTTGACACCAACAGCCATTACCCCCAAAACAGCCATTGCTCTCAGAGCCCCGTGCAGACATGGAGTTCTGCTCCCATGAGGAGAAAGCTGCTCCTCGGCACTGCAGTCCAGCACGCCTCTAATTCACATGGTGGGCGAACGTGCTGGCCATCCCCAGCTCCCCACTCTTTGCTCCCCTGATGTGCGTGTGCATGCGTGTTTTAGAGGTGATCTTACAGACGGTCACAGGAGCCTGTCACTGCAGCAGCACATGTAGGATTGGACCTGACAGTATTTACAACCACTTGCTACAGTGAGACTGTTGCCAATTAGCAGGTATTGCTTCGCCCTATTGTGCTCGTTAAACACGGTATTTCCTGAAAGAGTGATGACTGTAGCCAACGTGGCTGTCAGGCATTCATTCATCAGTTCAAAACGCTGAACACAGCATCAGAGCTGGATTACGTGTCCTGCCAGAGCTGTTTCAGCCGGCTGCTCAGCGGTCCAGGAGTGTATCAGTTCATTAGTCCTGATTAATTGCACAGCTTGGCTAAAACCATTGTCCCACATTCTTTAACAACCTGCTTTGTTTTCTTCCAACATAAAAGCCCCTAAAAAAAAAACCCAACCTATTCTCCCTAAAGATTCAAGTAATTGCAAAAAAGCTACTGCTGTTGGTTCGTTTGTTAGTACTATTGAGATAACTGAGCTCCTCAGTAGTGAAAAGACTGAGAGGGAAAGAATGCAAAATATCCTCTGCACTGCAGTGACCTGGGGGCAAGGCTACCGCCATGTTTCAGCGCTGTGTCCTGAAAAAAAAGCAAAGGCAGGCCAGCGTGCCAGAACGCTTCCAGGGATATTTCCCCCAAACACCACAGTAATTTAAGGCAACTGCTGCATGTACACAGGGTCATCGTTACAGTGTCATTTACTCTCTTGACTGGCCTTTGAACATACTCAGCGTCGTGGTATGAGCTACTAGCTAAGTAACACACACAGTAGGAGCTCATACTTAAAGAAGCACCTGATACAAATTCATTGCCTGAGATGGGACTTTCTAGATTCTGCTTTATTGAAAAACAAAACAAAACAAAAAAAACATTGGTTAGGAAACCTATTTAGCTTGGTAAATTAATTGCAATTTTTCAGTTGGTTGATACTACTCTGACTTCTCTCCCACTTAATTTTCTTTTGCAGAAAAAAAAAATGCTGTTGTACACTTTTTCTATCATGTAGCTGTTGCCTGCATGTTAACACTACATCACCTACACCATCGAGTCCATTAAGATACTCATTCTTTGCATGCATTTCACTACAAAGTCATTACCCCCTTACAGCAAGCATACAGTGCTGGTGCAGCAACATTTTTTTTTCTTGACTTACAATATGTTTCTTACAGGAAAAGTATCAGGAATTTGGATGAAACCATAATTTTAAGCAGCTTCTCTGCCATACTGAAATGAGAGATGTGGTAATTACTGAATGCTATTATCTTTAAGAGAGCTCATTTCCTGAGCTGGCAGAGTAGCCCCTAATAAATAAATGCACTAGAACTTAAAACCAGAAGATGCTAGCTGTATCACTTGGCAAGATTAGTGTTTTCTAGAACGTTACGTTTTCTCTGTATGGGAGCATCAGCTTCAGTTGTACGGATCTTAAGGAAAGCTTAGCTGAAATCAGTATTACTCACAGGAGACAAATTCTTTGAATTTCAGTTGGCCACTCTTGACTGTTTCCACCGCTACAAGAAATTTTTTATAGAGACAGGGAATAATTAATAGTATGTCAGTGTTGACCTCTGTGTATTTCGGTGGCCCTAGGAGCAGTCAGCATACGTTGTTGCTGGATAACAGGGCAGATGTTGCTGCATTACACATCACACTAGAACTAAGGCTGGTCTCCAAAGCCACTAAACACAGGAAATATGGACTCAGTGGCAGCTTCCTATACCACAGCAATATCTTAAAACAAACAAACAAACAAACAAAAACCCAAACAACTGTACTACCTTGTAAGTACAGCTGGAATGATTGGAGATGGCCCATGTGCTACCAGGGCAGAGTCACCAAAGAGGAGTCCTCAAGGAACAGCAAACTGAGATTAGCAACATCTTCCTGTTTGGGAATTGCCTTGCGTTAAATACAGTATAATTTAACCAGAAAACAGATTCTGCACAGATTCAAAAAGGTACTGTACCGTGGTAAGTCAGAAAGCTGGGTCTTGTCTTCGATATTACCAGAAATTGAAGAAAGGCATACTTAAGGTATGGCTCAGAGAATGCCTTTCTGTAAAACTGGATATAAAAAGAAAAAAACCCACAAAACCAACAACTAACAAAAAAATAGATAATTTTGGTGAAAGGAGCTTAACACAAAGCCATTTCCCTGCACCACAGCGTTGTCTGATTGTACTGCTGCTTGACAGCTGAGCCAACTAAAGGGAAGAGGTGTTTGCTTCCTTAGCATGTCTGCTTAGATATATCTTCATATGTTGTCTTGGAAGAAGTCTTCGTCATGTAATTTCAGTTTGAACACAGACCAAACAGTAGGAAATTCATAAAAAGCAATTTCTTTTCCTTTTTTTTTTTTTTTTGATGGCCTTTTATTTCCAGGGCTCCCAGTTGATTGATGGTGGCCAAATCTACCCACACCCCAACTGGCTGAGTGCCACAACCGCCTACCACTCAGTACTGCTCATTTGAGCACTTTGTTGTCATCCCCTGCGCTACGGGGAGGGATTTTGCATGCTTTCATACATAAATTTTATTGGAAAACAAAACAAACAAAACTTACTGAAAATGTAGAATTACGCTTTGTCCAAGAAATGTTGCAGACCACTGAGTACGTGATGAACTCTCCAGTGTCAGTTTGGCTGGAGAAGAAATCATAGAATCATTAAGGTTGGAAAAGACCTGTAAGATCATCTAGTCCAACCGTCACCTACCACCAGGACTGCCCACTAAGCCGTGTCCCTTAGTACCACATCCTGAATACCTCCAGGGACGGTGACTCAGCCACCTCCCTGGGCAGCCCGTTCCAGTGCCAAGGAGCAGATGATTTACATGCGGAATGGCTCTCTGAATTGGGCTCTTGGTGGAGCCTTCAGCACATTTTTGCCTTTAGGTGGCACTCTTCACCTGTATCAAGCGTCTTCCTCGATAAAGAAAGCAGCTGTGTCTACACAGCTCTGCAAACACCCCTCTCAGAGGTGTAAGATGAGTGCGACATTAACCTGAGATAAGGGATCTCATCCAGCAAAGCAGAAGCTGGAAGGACCATGGTTCCCATCCTCTGTCAGCTTTAAAAACCTGTTTGCACTGCACATGCTTGCATTTTTTTTTTTCCCAACTGCAGGATGATCCAGTGAACTGATTGCAGCAGAGTGCAAATCTGATGTGGAATTATAGTCCCTCTGGATTCACTCTTACACAATGGTGCCAGGGAATTTCCGCAGTAAAAGTGAGTGCTTACATTAATCTCTGCACTAACAGCTTAAAAGCCCAATGCTAATATTGATGGACAGGTTATTCTGTCATTTTGCTAATGCTAGTAATTATGGCCAAAAAGGGTGATTAAATCTTATTTCAAATATTTCAGAAATCACACATGACTGTTGGCAAATGAATTATTGGAGCAAAACATACTGTAATTTTATTGCCCTTTCTACTAACAGTGTCTCAAGCTTGTGACAAAAGGAGATCAGAAAAATAAAATTCATGATTACAGCTCTGCGGAAACCTGGCCAACATTCTCCCGCTCACCTACCTGCAATCATCAACGTGGTGCTGTGTTGCAGCATTGTTCAAAGGTGTTACTTCTCTCCTTTCAGGTAAAAAAAGCTGGTGAGACATCTGCACGTTGCCAAAATGAATATTTTTCTTTTTGCATAGAATCATAGTCATCCTGCAGCTACTATGTACTGACAATTCAGAAATGCATACATTAAAAGTCTTAGTGGACTCATGCTCTGCAGACATGGCTTTGTACCATGCATTCCATCTGTTACGTGGCATTAGGCTTTTGAGAATTCAGACAATGCTCTGGCTGCTTGAAACACTGAAATTCAGTGTACTTCAGCCATGGGGTTTCATTACTGGACTATTTCTCCTACTGTTAATTGATTTTAAAACCAGAATGCCGTCCTGCTGCCCACTCAGTTACGTGCTGGGCCTTCTAGTACTTCCAATTTTACTGAAGAGAGCTTTTCTGCATACAGTGAATTTGTCTGTTCAAATCCTGTTAATGCTGGCTTGAGGCTGACATTAAGTAATGTAGAATCTCCAGTCCCTTTGGAACAGCTGTATCCATAAATGTTCTGAAAGGCAGACCCCTTTCTGAAGGCTGGGTGTGGGGTGACACATTTAACAGAACGCTGAGGTGAGGTACCCCCAAACCAGAACTTTAATTATTGAAATTCTTAGGGTCATTATTAATATAAAAAGAGGGAAGAGAATAAAAAAGCAAACATTTATTCTAGCTGTGATCAGGTCAACTGCTGAAAATGCTCAAACCAAACCCTTTCCTTTCTAAGCTAATGCAACTGAACAGAAAGGTAAGGCTACTCCAAGAGCAAGAATATCATCTAGAGAATGCTGAGGACAAATCCAGTGCAACTCGGGCATAAATTTGTCTTTCATGACAAAAGTAATTCTAGAACTGCTCTTTCTGAATGCTTGTTGGTGACAGGTAAAGGCTAAAAAATGTTTTCATAGCATCTGCAGTCAATTTCTTAATCACTATCATAGCTCAATCCTGTAACAGCAGACAGGTCATTACCTAGCTAGGGCTAAAAGCAGGAACAAGACTTTGTACAGCTTTCCACCTTATTCATACACTAAATCGTTAAGTGTTTTGGAAAGCGGAAAGGGCCATTTTGTTGCAGCAGCTACTTCGTTGTAATTCCTGCTTCACGAGTTTGTAAGAATCAAAGACCACTTCCCTTCTTCTCTATTGTTAGATCTGATGTGGATGTGGAAGGAATTTGTGCTTCAAATTTAGCCAAGAGAAACATTAAAGGCCTCATTGTCAGTTCCAGGCTAATGATGCTAGAAAGGCTAAAATCTAGCTGAAGAAGACTAAAATTACACTCCTTGTAATGAGACTTACTTAACAAAAGCCCCAGCCTGTCCATTAAACAGAAATATTAACAAAGCCAGCTGTTTTCTCCAGCACCCTAATTACTATTCCATGTAGAAGTGCTTCTGGACTGCGGAGAGGACATCACAGAGAAGCACCAGGAGACAAACACTTATTCCTACCCAGTAGTCCATTTTAAACTAAGATACTTCACTAAATCAGTATTAATTTAAGCAGCTAAACTTCCTCCCTGGCTCCTGTTATACCCATAAGCTGTTTTCTTGGAGGCACAGCAGATCTGCAATTCAGGCTCCAAGCAGCACAGCTGGCGGAGGCTTGGGGGAGCCCGTTGAAAAACAAGGTGATCTGGGTCTTTGTCTGGATGTGCTTGGGAGAGTCCCAGGCACAGGGCAGTGAGCGGAGTCTGTGAAAATGCTGCTTTCTAAGCGTTAGCACATAGAATCAACACCGAGCTGCCCCCAGTGAAGAGTTCCACAGAAGAAGTGAAACTTCAGCTCTGCCATCAAACTAGAATGTGACTCCAACTCACAGGTCCCAACAGCCATACTTACTGTAAGGGCGCTGAGAACCGGTCCACGTGTTTCCATGCGCTTCATAACACCATAGTGAAAGTTTGTTTGATCATCTGCCTCAAGCAGAGGGAGAAATGGGCTTGCAGAGGCGGTTCGATCTCCATCCTTCAGCTCCGCTTCAGTGCAGACAGCTCCACTGATTCCCTGCAGCTCACCAGCACGTACCGTGCACTACCCCTTACCAACCACGGGATGGTTAGGCCTTCACGCCAGCTGACTGAAGGAGAAAAATTCCAAGGCTGGTCTACTGCTAAAAAGGTACTTCTGTTTAATGCCAAGGAGTGATGTAAGAAGTTTGTCGTGTTCAAATACAACTTCAGATTTTCTGGAATTTTGGACTGGGTTTATTTGAAGATAAATCACAGTCACGGCATCAGATAAGGATTCAATGATGCATAAATCACTGAAATAAGATCATAAAAATTCTGAGTCCTGAAAAGGGCAAACCTCTCAGGAAAGGATGAATCTTCAAGTGTCTCAAATGGTACCCAGTAACACCAAAAAGCTGTTCCCCATCCTTCCCATTTTGCAGTACGAATCACAAAACCAAATTTCCCTTGCCACTGGAAGTCAGAGGTTTGTATCCCATTTTAGTTTAGACAATCTCTGCATACACAAACTGGGAGAAGAATAAACCTTGAAAATTCTCCTCTTTTAGCAAGTCAGAGCAACAGTACCAGTTCTGCACACTACATCTGAAAGACTGTTTAACGATGAACTTTTAAGAATTTCTTCCTTTGTAGTGCTTACAAGGTACTTAAATTCTGTCCTGTAGACCTCCCAAACCCCTTTGTTTTCACAGAAGGCTGTGTTGATTTTTTTTTTTTTTTTAAATCTCATGATAAATCCAAACATAAAAATATCCACTGTGTGTTATGGTTTGACTCACTCAGAGATGACACAGGGCACTGATAGCTTGTGCAAGAAGAGAAAAGCAGCAGTGTTTTCTAGAAGGCAGCACCTCTCTCACCTTTTTATTCTTTTTCACTTGTAACAGAGTGAAGTGTCTTCGGCTTTGTGAGAAGTCAGGCCATAAAAAGTAACTGCAGTTTGTACGCTGTTTCTTTTGTTTCTTTGTTTAGTCAGCTTGGTTTAGTTTTACATTCTTTTAATGGGGGAGGGAGATGGGAGGAGGAATAGCTTTTGCCTGGCTGTTTCCCTTCATTCTGCCCAGTCACCTTGTCATTTTTTTTCAGCATTTGTAGGCAGTGAACCAGAGGAATAAACTTAAGCTACTTGAATCCAAACAGCCTGAGTCTCACAGGCACTGAGGTCCCCTTAAGTGCCTTTAGTGCTGTAAATGCTTCTTAAAATGAATGGTCACTGGCAGGACTAAGCCTGCGGAGCACATCAGACAGAGAACTAACTGGATTTTGCAATCCTGGCAACTTTCACATATTTACAGCTTCATCGGAGTGCCCTAGTGAGCGCTGCAAGAAAAAGAGCAAACAGCCAGGAGAGCTGTATGAGTGTACTTCGCCTCTTTTTCATCGACACCCCTCATGCCGTTCAAATAGGACTCCAGAATACACTATTTTAATTAGCAAAGCTTGTTTTAAAGTAAACAACACAAACACTCCTTATAGAACAGTCACGGTCTCCCCTGCTAGACGTACAGGCTTTTTGGCAAGATAACATTCAAACAGCATGAGATTCACCCCTGTGCACGGCCCCCTCCGGCAGCCTTCGCACCGCTGCAGCCTCCACTTAGCTGCTCTGAACAGGAGCAGGTGGTACGGAGGATAAGGACCCAGATTCACTACACCTTTGCTCCAGAAAAAAAGATGGTCCAAATCCACATCTGTAAAGATCAGCAGTTTTCCCACTATAAGGTCATAAAGGTGTAACATAGGCGTCATGCATAGAGTACATACCATATTGTAATTGAGTCCTGTCCCTGCATGACTTTGAGCCCCAGAGAGAGTATGGATGCACAACACATTTAATGAAGCCCTCAATCAATATGGTTTACTGCATTGTGCTGCTTGTTGGGAACACTGCAAAGTCATTCAGCCGACAGGAGTCAGGACAGCAGTGAGAAGTATCCTCGTGAGGAAGCTCTGACGGGATTCCTGTTGACACGGGAGAAAATGAAGTTCCCATTGTAGTTTGATAATTGCCAAATGAACAGAAATCAGAAATAATCGGTGCAACGTTGACCCATGAAACACTGATGACTGAGGCAAAGTTCTTCCCTGTTCTCCACCCAGGGAACAACAGACAGTCAAAAAGTAACAGGGTAAGAACAAAACAGTACAGAATAAGGTTGGTTCCTTAACAGCTGTCACTACTGCAGTCCGTTTATGCTGACACTGGTTTCAGCTATAACCGTGCAACAAAATCCGACATGTCTCATCTTCCAGTCTTGACACTAAACTGTTGCTGTTGTTGCTTTTCTGTTGTTGGTCGAGTTTTTTCGGTTTTTTTTTCTTTTTTTTTTCCTTTTTTTAAACTATGTTTATCAACACTGATACATTACAGATCTTGTTAGTTATACTTCGAAGTCTGATCATGCAGAACTACAGGCAGGTGCAACTTAGATCTTATTACAGGATGGACATGGCAAGGTGAACAGTTGTTTCTGCTAGTTAAGATCTGGAGCTTTGTTACTGTTGTGGCTTTAACATGTACTGGCCAGAAGTCCCACTTACTCCATTTACTAAATATACATGATTCTATATGTACACTGAAACCTCCAGCACCCTCCTTTTCAGCATGTGGCTGACTCAGGAAGAGGTCAGAGGTCAACCATGTTTAGGCATACAGTGGCCTTATTGTGAAAGATCTACCAGAAGTAGTGTGCTGGATTGTTACATATTAGTTACAGAAGAAAAAAGTCCATACAACTATTTACATTATAAATACCTTGCTTTCCAGGAGACAAGAATGGCCCTGTTCAGTGAAAATTAGTAAAAGAGACAGGCTTACCTGCCTGAAATGATAAGCATGGTAGGGACACATTTATTTCCCAAATTGACTGTCCTCCTTCAATATGTGCTTTTCAGCTTTTCACTCTCGGGTAAAAAGGCACCAATAGCCTCAGTTGGAGCTTTTCAACATTCTTTTGTCGAATCAAACCCTCTTTGAAACTCAAACTTGCTATGGGTCAAAGAGCCTGAACAAAAATGAAGTTAAACAGTTCATCTTTTGCAATCAATAGTTAATTAAAAATAAAAATAAAAAGAAGGAAAAAAATCAGGCTGCACTGGCAAGTTGCTAATACGTTAAGCAGATTGCACTAAATTCCACTGGACAGGTCTATTTTCCAGCTCATCAGCGAAGATGACACATTCCCCATCCCCCTGCGTGCCCCACGCATCTTTGTAATGAAGACATTACTTAGTTGTGGAATATTCAAACCTTGTGCACAAGGATTTTCTTTCTGTGTGCACGTGTGTGAAAAAGATCACCTTGAGCTTGCAGTTAGCTAACCGTGTCCTTTGTGAAGTGGTGGAAGTTGAAATAAGCACAGCCGTCAGCTCCTTGAAGATGTGCCATTGTGTTACAGTTAGGCTCTGTATCCACAATGGGAATTTGGACCAAATATGAATACAACGCCGAGGTTCTAAAAATCACATCCCTGTGCACTCCCTCTCCTTACACACACACGCAACTTAAACGTAAAGCAAACCACTCTACCCTTTTTTTTTTTCTCCAGACTATTAAAAGGAAAGTCTGATTCTCCCCCGCAGGTTTCCTTTCGTATTGCTGTCCCTGGAAGCACACCGAGTTTGTTGGAAACTGCATTATTTTCATTCTACAGACTTTAGGGGGGAGAGATTTTCATTATTTTGTATGTTTGAATTCACGTGAAAGTTTAAAATATCAGTAAACATAAGAAACAGATCTGAAATTAGAATTATTGTTTTCGATAATTTTAAACACTGGAGCTTTTGTAATACAAATAACAGTGGCTTCTAAAAGTTAACGTGAATTGAAATATTTCTATTGTATTTTACAATTGAGGTTACTCAAAACTTCTAATTTTCTTTTTTCTTTTTTTGAGGGGTGAAATTTGCTCAACCTGACTCCCTCAGGTATTTCTAGCCCTGACTATTGGCATGTTTTCATGAGACAATATGTTGGGGGGAAAAGCAGAATATAATCCAAAGCAGTTTAGTAGCAGTATTTCGGAAAAAAATCCCAAAGGCACGCTAACGAACCTAATCTCGTCAGTATCATTAGCCCAAATCTTGAAAGTAAAGCAATATAAATGAAGGTAAAACTTTACCTATAGTCAGACCCTCAGCTATAAATTTAGAGGAGTGATACAGTGACATCATCATCTGGCTTCTCTGATCTCCTGAGGCAGTATCATGCAGGAACTGATGATTTCCAGAGGATAAGCAGGTAGAGCTTTAGGGAGAAAGTACCTCATTGGGCTGTCTCTCTTTTTTTTTTTTTTTTTTCTTTTTTTTTTTTTTTTTTTGCCAAGTTACCATACTTACACTCCAATTTAAGCTCTTCTTTATATAGTACAGATTCCTGTATGTATCCGTGCATGGAAATCTAGATAGCATGGGTGGGTTCCCAACAACAGCATGATTCATGTAAGTCAGTTTGTGACCAATTCAGATGAATATCTGAAATCTCTAGAGATGTGTTACACTCTAATGGAATGTAGTCAAAACTCACAAGATATTATTCTGTGATTTCAAAATTTACAGCAAATTTTGGATTGAAAACATGCATAACTTTCTATCAATTTGAAGCAAAGTTTAAACTCATCAGTGAAAAAGAGAAGGAGATTTTTAGGAGCAATTCTGACTCTTTAAAGGAGTTTCTCCAGAAATATTCCCTCTGAAAATAAAGCTGGAATGCTTATCAGTGACTTCCCTCTCTACCTCCTCGGCACCAGTTTGTGCTGCCTGTGCTCTGAGCAGCCACGCGGTTACGATCCCTCTGTTGTTTCTTTGCCCTGCTGATGGTTATCTACATGGCTGAAGCGAGCCACATGGGACAGAATTTCTTAGGGTATTCAGGCACTTAAGATACAGGTAACTCTTAGGCATATTTTCAGAAATACCAAGGTGTCCAGCTGCCGTTCCTGCCAATAGAAGGTACACACCTATGTGTTTCTGCCAATAGGCTGATTTCCGCTTCAGTGCCTAAATACTTTGAAAAAAAGTCATTAAATCTCCATGTTCCCAATTTTCTACAATTCTGTAGTGGTGGCAATTACACTTAACAACTGCAAACCTGAGAGTTAGATGAAAATTGTTACTCAAGTATTATGTACCAACTAATGAAAGAGGTAGATTTGAAAGGTCACTGTTAAGGAAGAAAAAAATACATCTCTCATGATCACATTGCACACAGCATTGGGATAATGAGGAACAAGACTTGAGGAGAGGGGTCTCAAACCTCCAGGATCTGAAAGGAAAATTTTGTCTGTACCTTAAGATAGCTACGGATTGTCATCAATGCCATCTCTTATTTGAGGGTACAGGCGCTCTTGTAGGATACCAGCGGACAGCACCAACCTACTGGCACGAAGGAAAACAAAAGATACCATTCCTATGTGATGGTCACCGCTTCAGCTTGGCCAGGACCATACAAAGTCCAGGACTAAAAGGAACTATTGCTTTTTTTGGTTGATGGCTTTTTTCTGTCCAATGTGGACGGCCCCAGGTCTCCTCCCACAGAGCTCCTCGAAGAGAAGACTGGCTAATTTAAGGACAAACCGAGATGCAGTAGTTGTTACAGGCCCCATTTCATCAAGGCACTTAAACACATGCTTGTGTCGATCGCTACTGAACAAAAGACAAAAGCACATGCTGGTTATGAAATCTGATGTGCATCCCCTGTAATACCCACAAAACTTTTGTACAGCACTGGCGCTTAGCAGAACTGGCTTCTGGGAACACGGCTATCTGTGTCCTGTGTTGTAGGTTCATTCACTGCTGATCTGCAGGATGTCTTCTGTAGTGACTGGCTCTCTCCCCAGCACTCACAAACCCAAACAAGACTAAATTAATACCATGGGATTAAGCGTAAAACATGGGAGGTCTGTAAGCATCCATCTACTACAAATGGCTTTTCTGCTATTGCCTGTGCCACATCTCCACATCATCGCTCATGATGAACTGTGATTATTCCTAATGCTTACATTCTCTGTTTAATGAATTTTTGCAGTTCCTCTTAGATACAACTTTGCCTCTGTGAGAGAGAATTTCTTTTGGGGCAAGGGGTTAAATGACACACCCGAATGGTGCAAACTAAGGAACATGAAACAGATACCGGTAATCTAGGTGTTCTTTATATGTATGATGATTTAAATCTGAAGGTGATACATTTCATTATTGCTAAGAAGTCACCCTTGGTGTTATTGCCTTTGTGCCTACGAAACATTGCTGTTTACTTTTGAATGCTTTTATGATCATTGGCTTTGAAGTGAGCATTACATCACTAAACAACGACTCGATGCTTCATGGCTTAAGAAAGAATATTGCTAAGTATTTTAGCAGTGATAAATTATTGCTTTCACAGTTACTGCTCTGAGTTTTTAGAAAATCACAGACCTAATTTTCTTCTTTTCTTGCCAAAAAATCTACCAAAAATATCCTTGGAGGAAATAAACCACATCATTTCCTACAGCTCAGATCTGCCACCAGATTTGAAATTACTTTACATCTGTTTCACTCTTATCTTCCCTCCTCCGCACCCTGGAGAAAAACTTTATTTTTTGTTTTCTTCCCTTTGAAGAAAATCTGACTTGCTTCTCTATTTTTTTTCCTACCGCAGAAAAGCAGGTTTGTAAGCTACCCAATAGAACAGTTAGATTCTAGGAGAATTTAAGATAATTTTGAATACATAATTAGTGAATTTAAAGTATCCAATAATATATTCTGAACAATTTTTGGTTTTTGACTTTTGGAAAAGCATTCCAGTGCGAATTACAACACTGCAGTTTACATGGCACACTCTGGTAAGAGGAGAGCTGACTCAGATCTTAGTTAATTTCCAGCTCAGTCAATTAGGCTTTTGCAGTGGAAAATGCTAGTTGCTGTTTTGGCTGGGAAAATATTCAGTTGTTCTGAAGCGGCGTGTGTAGCTTAGCCATTCTCTGATAAAAACATTTGCTGTCACTTACCACTGGGAAATCTACGTGTTATTCTCCAGCAGAATGCAAGTTCTTTGGAACCTGTCAGAACTGGCTGTTACTTCAAATACAGGAGTACTAGACCCACTCACTCTGTGGGTTTTTTTCATGTAACTCAACTGGTGAAACTTCCTGGGGAGTCAGATGATTTGCCACAAGCAAATGTACAGCCAAAAGCATCCAGGGAAGGCCTGTCCTCTCTTAGTAGTGTTGATTCCTGCAAGGGAATGATTTAAAGGGAAAACAACCTCTGGGCCACGAACACACTGAGAAGGAGAGGGCTGCAAGTATCTTACACTTAACTCGGTAAAAACTGAGACATAAAAAAATAAATTTTGGATGTCCTTTTGACCATAGTCTGTCCCCCAACCTTTTCATGTCCCCTAACACAAAATCATATCTGGAACTCAAAGGAGTGAGCCTATCTATGAACTAAGGTGATAAATCACTTAATATTGACAGAAAATGTTGCTTAATGAGATAAATCTTTCTGGGCATACACATGCATAAAAATCTCCATTCTTGTTCCCTGTAACTTGCAGAGATACATGTGCTTCCTTCTAACCTGGTCCTAGCTTGGCATATCTGCTCTAAAAATCAGAACAACAAATCCTAATATTCACAAACATTTGTATGTGAAGCCTTGTGGCATCTTCTTTCAATACAAACTGGTTATTCTCTCAAAATATATATACAACTTCAGCAAAAATTGTGGTGCTACATCTTCAAGTGTCTGAGGGAGCCACAGTTCATTGTGGTTATTTTCACTTCCACAGATCCTCGTACAAGAACAACCTCATCAATGACCAAGGAAATAGCATATATACTGGTAGGATCACACAGGGGTTTCTGCAGTTCACCTGAATGGGCCATTCAGTTGTGGAGTGCACTGAGTACGTATGCAGGTGCATGTGTTCCTGTAGGCACACAGCTGCACACACTGCCAGAATTCTATTGGCGTGTGTGTGTGCGTGCTATTCGTATATGGGGAAAAATGCATGTATATCCCTATCTGGCCTGGTGAGCAGAAGATGACAGAGCAGAGTGAAGGCAGCTATGCACTCGTATGTTTTAGAGCAGCTACTGCACACCTTGTCATGCCAGTGTGAAACGGACAGTTGCAGGTTGCTGGTTTTGCAGCCATTAATTTTGCATCTTATGGGGACGGAAAGAAAAAAAAAAGGATTTGAAGAATCCTTTTTTCCCCCATGCCCCATTAAGCATCATTGGAAGAAGACCAAAGCAGAGCAACTATAAGTTAAATACACACTTGAGCTTAGCTGCATTACATAACTCTGTAGGAGAAGCAGGCTGAAAAGATTTTTTTTGTTTCATTGAAATCTTTGTATTTTATTTCTCTTCGTCTCTTAACTCCTGATAATTTTTCCACCTCAACTACATCATCCTCTGAAGAACGCTGGGTTTCGCAGGCAGGCGGCTAGTCACCTGCAACAACCGAGGGGTCCCGCAGAAGCTTCCAGGCTGCTGTCCGTGTCAGACGCCAGTGTTTGATCCGTGGACATGGATGAGATGTCGTTGACAGATGAGGATGGAGGGAGGCTTTCACTGCTGTTCACTGCTGCACCTGTGCTACGAAAACGAACACCAACGTGATTAAACCTGAAACCCCAGAACTTCTTGCAGTTTAAAAGGCAGAGAAAACTCACCCCGTGGCAACAGGCATATAAGTACACAGACAGCTTCAAACAACAGTGAACAGAAAATAGGCCATAAGAGCTTTAGACATTAGGTAATATCAGATATTTTACCAAGAAACTCTCTCCCTCAACAGACTGTTGTGAAGAGGTATAGCTTATGTGATGTCCTATCACTTCACCACTTCTCAGAATTACAAAACACTCAGTGATCAGATGTCGGCTAGGATCGCACAGGCATCAACGTGTTTCAAAAAACAAAAACCCAACAAAACAAAAAGCCCTCCAAACACTCTCATAGAAGCTCAGTCCTCTACAGGCAGTTTAGCAGAATGGGGTGGTGTCAAATCATCTAGTGACAATGCAGAGAAGCTGAGTGTGGGGAAGGCAAAGCTGTTTCTTTCTTAGCTAAGGGCTGGGTTACCGAGCCCAGGATTTCAGTTGTGACAATATTTTTGTGCATCCCAGTTTACCTGTTCTCTGTAAAATGATAATATTAACCTTAAAAATCATTCTGACTCTGCAGAATGAAGAATTAACCTTTATGAGATTATCACTAACACGACTCAACATTTATCACATCCATAAATATTATTAGGCATTATTACTAGGGCAACTATGTCTCAGAAACCAAGTAGTCCTCCTTTTAAGCATTAACATGATAATGCAGTTCCTATAATAAAGCTCAATCCGTTAAAACACTGAATTGCACTGAAACTTCTGAAATTGATCTACGTAACTGGTGGTGCAGCCCAAGTGCTTCAGTTATTTCTGTTTTCTTTTTGTCAGTACAGAAAACACATCCAAGTTATTCAATGGGGCTGAGTACCTGAAGGAGAAGGCTGTCCTTTTACTACACCATTTTTAGTTTTTTCTTCAGAATTCATTACTTCTTTGTAGATGAGTTCTGAAAGACAGAATTGCAACAGTTACAAACAAGATCAGTGCCTGTGATCAGGAACAACAACAACAAAATCCTATGATGAAACAGTAGCCCTCCCATAGACCTTGGTCTACCTTACAGTGTCTTCATGAGTCTTGACAGCTCTACTCGAAAGCTCTGTCTTCAATTCCCCTCCTCTAACGCCAGCTCTTTTTGGAGCTGAACTGAGGCAAATAGGGTTAAATGGGAGCACATTGATTGTTTAATGCTGCACTACCTAGAAATGAAGCAGCACAGTGTTGTCTACTACAAGAAAAATAATGATGTTGTATCATCCTGGAATGCCAGTACCCTGTTCTCCAGAGAACTTAAAATTTCAATGAAACATTGTAATCTGCGCCTCCTTTGTTAATGTTAACATGCATTGATAAAGATGGTACTCAGGACATTTGTATCTAATATTTTCATATCAAAACACCAGTTCATAGGCTAGTTTTGATTCTTGCTGTCATAAAAATTGTTTTACACAGATGCACTTGGTAGTGGGATGTGGCTTATTTGCCACAGAAACACCCCTTTCCATCTGATCCCAAGTTGTGATTACCTTTCCATTCTTCAATTGTATGTTCCCTTTCATCCAGCTGTTTATCATAGATCTGGGGAGGCGGCTGCAGGAGAGAAGCAAAACAATTTAGTACATTTGCCATTTTGCTGTAAATAATTAGGAATAAGTACTTAAGTAAAGATAAATTCTCCTCTCCCTCTCTGTTAACCTTCCTATATGTGCAAAACCACCTAAAACATTTGAGTATTAGAAGTGTTAACACTTCTGGAAAGCAATTCTTTATGTAGAAGAAAAAATCACAATACTTCTCCCTTGTCCTCTTTTAAGCAAGAGGCATAGCTGTAGTTACAATAGAACCTGTGGCAACAGTGCCATCATTCTGATTACACTGAGCCCAGAAATTCCATACACAGATTGTTTGCACTAGCAGGGAAAGTATTATCAGAGCATCAGACAAGTAACAATCCTGATTAATAGTAGTAATATTATTAAAGTTGCATATTAGATACCATACCTGCTGCTGTACAGTCTAACTTCTCAGAATAAATCTTGCTTTAAGAAGTGGGGGGGTTGGACTCGATGATCTCTTGAGGTCCCTTCCAACCCCTGCAATCTGTGATTCTGCAATTCTGTGAAGTGAATCTCCCTGCCAGAACTTCTGATCAACGTTTCAAATTCTCAAGCTTCCCAGTAGACTTACTTTTTTGTTTTAGCTAGAAAGTTTTCTTATACATACATATATATATATATATATATATATATTTCTTTTAGTTACTCAGAATGTCACAGAAGTTGAAAAGTTGAAGATCCTGGAATTTACAGAGACAAAGACAACTACCTGTTTTCACTGGGCAACTCAGCAGCGTGCTCAGAGTCTCTTCTGATGTTAGCTGCCAAATACAGCAGCCAAGCAAGGCAGAGGACTCTCCTCCTTCTTTCTAACAAGAGCCTTCAGCATCTGAGATAACCAATACTCCATGAAGATAGAAGTATCTACAAAACTTCTTGTGCTCATCAGTATTTACTGTAACTTTCATTTTGGGTACTTGGCTATTGTGTTCCTCTTAACACATCCTACTCCTCCACATACATTTATCAAGGTATTTTCTGACTAAGAAATTGAGAATTTGTTCTCAGGACTCTTAAGACCATCAGCCTGTTCAGCAATGTGCATGCTACAGATATAACTAAGAAAGTAATACATCAGTGACATAATGTGGATCAGGAAAATTTTATGACAGCAGGACTGGACAAGCACACTGAGAAGAGAGAAGTTCCCACACTGACATTTGTGTACTGGGGCTAAAGACAGGAATTAGGCAAAGTCCTGGACTGCCACGTCTCGTACCCGAGGAGCTAAGGGTTACCCGAAACACATGGCATAAGTTAAAGTGAGCACCAGGGCCTCAGCAGTGGTACTTCAGGTTTCACTACATCAGTAAGGTAAGATACAAACACCTGAGTCTGAGTCCAAAACCAATGTAGCTGTATTCTTATTTAGCACAACAATCCTCTGTCCCTTCCAGACAGTCCTGAAGCTTAAAAATCAATGCATTCTCTGCAAGGACTCCCTGTTTCTGCTGATCATGCTGTCAGGGAGCTGAACACTACTCAAGAGCAGGGGGATGGCCTCTGATATATCACATTGATCAGTGGGATACAATAAGCTGCATTCCTTCAGCTGAGCCTGCTGCACTGCTGCTCAGCACTCCACCAGCCCTGCAGCTTGGATTTCCTAGTGAGGGCAAGCAAAGAACACTTGTGAAGACAAGGAAACCCCAGAGCCAGTAAGTTACTGGAGAGGTACAGGAGCTGCCTGCCCCACCTCTCAGCTGGTTCTTGGCTTCTGGAAGTAGCAGTGGGAGAGACCTTTGAGCTGTAACAGACTCACTGCCTGATGGAAACCAAGCAGGTAAACCAAGCTGGACAAGAACATCCTGCAAGAATCTTCCTTTCTAAAGCTTCAGTGAAGCGCTTAGAAGGAGCACAGGCTGTGAGTAAAATAGCTCTTATCAAGAGTAAACACTCTTTTTATACCTTCTGTAGAGAAATTTCTCCCCTGGCCAGAAATAAGAGGATTTATTCTTTCATTACTGTAATTCACAAAAGTGCTAATTACAGAGTCAAAAGGAAGGAATGATCAGATGCACATTCCTAGGCTCAGTTCACACAACCACAATATCTTTGGCTTATGTCTCCCCTAATTTATTTCAGCTATGTCTTAAGCAGGCATAATTGGTTAGCAGGCAGGAAGAAAAGCAGTAGTCATCATTTCCTAGATTAACACATTCTGGAAAGGAAGACATTTTTCAGGGAGACAGCCCAGAATAATCTCACTGGTTACCAAACTCCTAGCTGCTGTGAAGGCAACCAAGGGTGAGCAACCAAACCGCGTATTTCACACGCTGCAGGATGCCAGAAGCTGTGCCTGCTCAGTCCGTCCTGCTGCTCTGCTGATGCTTATACTGCAGACCTGTGTTTGGGAGCTAGCAGAACCCACAGCTGTAAAATGTGGCTCTTGGCAGGAACACGAGAGCCAAGGGTAACAAATATTCACCGTGATAATGACATGAATAACTTCCTCTGCCTCACACAGGCAGGATCCACGACCTCTAAAGCCTGTGCAGGACACAGGTGAATGGTGCTTCGGTGTGAGACCAGCCCAGTGAGCTCTTGCTGAGAGCAGCAAAGCTTTCCCTTATAAATTCCCTGAAACAGGGAAATGAGTCTACGACATTTTCATTGATTCCAAGGCACAGAGCTGAGAATACCACAGCAGTTTGAGGAATGAAGTTTTCCTGCAAGCCTCATTAACATTAACAAGAACCACAGAACTTAAGACATTATCATCAACCTAGATAACCCCCTTCAGTCTGACTGCCCGATTTTTGCTAGCTGTAATTTTTTTTTTTTTAACCAGATTCTAAACTTAGAGAGGTTTGTAACACTAAAGCAGATTGCAAATCAAGCCTGTGGGTGGCAGCATCTAGCTTTATGTTAAAGTTGGTGTTTTCTCAAATCAGACAGATTTGTAGGCAACTGAACTGGCAACAATAACGAAGAATAAAATCTATATTTGGATGAGAAAAAGAACAAAGGAATTGTATTTTTCTTGTATATAGTAATTGCTCATTCTTTCAGTTGTTCTTGTTATCTACATTTTACAAGTGGATTTTTAAGGCATTTTTGAAATGTGTTTAACCTTCATTGAATATAATAAAAATTTACAAAAAATCAGAATATACACACACAGGCTTTTTGCTAAATTGAAAAAAAAAAGGTAACATTCTTCATGTGGTCACATGAACAGGAGACAACAGGACTCAATGAATGCTACCTTTCTAACATTGAGGAGAAGAAGCTTTTCACTAGAGGAGAAACCAGTATTCTTTCCCAAAGCAACACAGACTGGTTTGTATACAACTGCTTGAAAGCGAAGGCAATGGGCCTGAGCCCCCACTTGAATCAGTCATGCTGCCTCTGTCCCTGCCTCTGCAGTGCTGGTGCCAGCACAGTGCAGACCTTAGGAAGAACTATTTTTAGAAAGCTTGGCAGGAGCAAGGCTTGCTTCTGCATCTGTTCCCAGAATTGCAGGCTCTGGAACAGAAATTGTGGAGTGGTGTACAAAGCAATGGCAGGGCTTGAGATACATAAATACCAGAGGCATGGGAGGCTGCAAAAATGAGTGGTATGATGTTAAACAGTTTGCTGAATGGCTTAGGTCTCCATAACAGGTGAACATAAAAATTCCTCTTTTGCTACACCTCTGGTTGTTTTACTGATACCATTTATACATTTATTTTAGCAGTGCAGTCAAATACACCGGTGTGCTGTAAACAGAGGCTTCAAGTGTCTGGCTAGAGAGGAAAGCGTCAAGGGCCTTGACACTTGCATTTCCCCCAGTCCTGCCTAGGAAGTCCACAGTGGGCTGGGTATGGTCTCAGCTGTTGAGATGGAAGAGCTGCGTCTGTGCCCATTCGTCCCTTGCACTCTGCAGAGCCTTTTGTAAGTGCAGCCTGGAGTTTGCATCACGAGAACTGTGGTCTGTTACAGAACAGCTGAAGGGTAAGAATAACATGCAGCAGGAGTGAAGATGACTTGGCTACTTGGAGAAGGCAGAACAGCTTGCAACTATGTTATGGTAAGCTAGAAAAAGCTTTAGTTTCATTTGGAAAAGAGAGAAAAAGGAGGAAATGTCTCTTTCTTTTATAACCACTAGTTCTGACTGACAATAGCAAAGATTGCTGCAGAAGCCGTGTTCAGTTTCTGTAATTAATCAGCTATAAATGGATAGTTGTAGCTGACTAGAGAAAATATCTGTACCCGTGTACAAAGCAGAGCTGCAAATTTCTTTTGTGAGACAGCAGATGTGCACTACCAACCTCAAAGCAAAAAACACAACCCTTAACTGATTGCTAAAAGCCCCCATGGCAGATCACCAAAGAGTTTAGATACATCTGAATACACACAGGGCTAAGCAAGAGGCAATAATACCAGAAAAGCCACAAAGTCTGGCAGCCTTGATTTTGCCATTGCAACGTCACATGTAGTGAAGGTGACACTGAAAAAACTCCCTTTAGGAAGCATTTTTTGTCAAGGTCACAGAGCTCTCCGGAAGCCATTCTTGATCATCATGAACACTCAGTACTCACAGGCAAAATAAGAGGTGATTTTTTTTTTCTTATGATAAATTATGAAACTTGAAATTACTTTTAAACAGGTCTTATTTAACAGGTCATAGATCATTTACAGAGGAAGGGCTAAAACGATAAAGCAGCTGTTTATATTTCGGATGGAGAGGACCTTGGGCTGAGATCTGCAAACCAAGCTCTTCTCGTAAGCATTGTAAGAAATGGCATCACATTCATAAAAGGTAACATACACAGAAAAACTAATGATGGTTCACAACTCACTCCCTCATGGGTGGTCATAAATGCAGAGATACCCCAGTGAAATGTAAGCCCCATGAAGACAGAACCACTGAAGAAAGCAGTGTGAGTTACAGTGAAAAAAATCCACTAAGTCTGCCTCTGTTGTAAAACTCTATTGGCGTAGAGGAATGTTTGCAACGTTTTTAACATCTGATCTCCCAGTTCTCTCTTCTAGTGGACGGCACATGTCAGATGACGAGACATAACAATAGGGACCGTAAGATCTTAGATGAGTTTTGAAATCAGTTAAGGGATAACAGCAGATGACAATCAATGGCAAATTTTGGTACCAGATTTGTTCCCACAGAATGGAATAATATAGCTACCAAGTAAGAACTAATATGAAATCATGCTGATATTCCAAAACAAAGTGATTCCTCAATCATTTGTAGGTGAAAAATGTGAAAGATAAAGTCCTAAGAAATTCTATTACATAAGAATGTGACATTAGTACCAATATGCAGCTCTCTCTCCCATTTAAAATGATTTCTAATGTCAACAATATAGAAAAAATTAGACTGGAGACCATGCTGCTGAAGCCAACGCTATCCCAGAGAACAACCAGCACAAGTGTTCTGAAATTTGCTTTGACGGCTACCCAGATGGCAAGGCTGAAGCTATTCTAAAGTATGTATCTAGGAATTTATTCTATTCACATACCATGTAAACATTTTGTGGTAAAAACAGTGACATGCGGACAGCCAGCACTGCATGAACATAAGGGAGATATGAAAAATGGAGTATCAGATTTGGGACCTATTCACAGATAATCTCGATGCAGGATGAGGATGTAGAGCGACTTCAGAAAAGGTAGCTGTGCAAATAAAAACAAAGTCTCGAGCACATTTTCAGACAAGAAAACACAATTTAATATGACATCAGGGAGCCATTGAGATTAGGTATAATAAGCACAGCAGTCTACATGTGGAGGAAGGAGTATTAGAAATGCCTTCTTTCCTAAACAAAAAAAAGAATAGAGTGCTTGGAGGGAGAAAAGGTTCCACATGTCTCATTTATTCATGGCAATGGTCCAAATATTGTTATGTAGCTAAACTAAATGTCCTAACACAAGAGCAATAAACATAAGCGTTCTTTTAAAAGGGGAGCCAAGACAGTTCATCTCGTCTCAAGATGGTTAGATGTCCAGAGTTAGAGCTGGCTGAAAAATGGATTGTTTTGGGTATCACGCCTGAAACAGGAAGTGGAAGCTGTTTTGGTCACTGCTGTTGACCAGTTTACTCTAGTTAATACCTCAGCAATCTTCTGAAAAGCCTTTTGCCATCAAATTTGGTATTCATTTGTAAGTGCCTCCCACTTCTAACAGCACACTGGCTCACACATTTCAAATCAAACGTCCTTTGCCATAACATACATCCTACTGCTATCCTAGCATTAAAACTGTCCCAGTATCTGCCTGTCTGCATCAACACATTTGAAAGAGGATAGGAAAGAAAAGCCAGTAATACACTTCGTGTAGCATACTGGGTCACAGAAAAGAACTAAAATTTTGATCTTTGAATTAGAGTGTACTGCTAAGACTTGCTCTGAGCAAGGGAATACTGGGGAAGGCGTACCTTATGGCGGCTAGCATATCTGCATGCCTGTTAATCAGGTAAATTTCTTGGAGCTCTCTGAAATGCCAGGGCCTAACTGCTACCACAGACATACCCTACATCTAGATTAATAACAGATTTCAATAGCTCTGAAAATCTGGGGAATTCCACACAATCATAAGGACACATTATTTGTAGAGATGTGCTTCTGCATTTTTTAAAACATGTTTTAATTGTAATTTGGTTGTAATTGGTACAGAAATCATCTTCAGAATGAATAACACAATTCAAATGAAGTTCAGAGCAATGACGTACACTCTGGAGAACCCAGTGCCATGATGTTATTATCAAAGTTATGTAGGATGGGCTGCAAAGAAGCCAGCTGACAAGGTTCATAGTTCAGACGTGAGAATTTCCTCCAGATCTATAATCTAGCTTACTCACTCCAAAAGTAAGTTTAAACACTGTGCAAGGCCTGTTTCTAACTGTAAATGCAATTGTTTCAGAGCTGTTGGGGCCTTTGGATATGTTTTGTTTTTATGCACAAATCTGTGGGAGAGTCGCAGCACTGTTGGTGTAACCTCATGCTGTGAGTGAATAGCAAGTACGACGTCTAATAACATATCCTCTTCCTTTGCTTATCAAGGAATCAGAATATGATATTTAAGGCAGGCCAGAAAAATGTAATGCTGTTAAACATCAAGGGAAAAGGGTATTGCCTTCCTACCACTTCCCATTAGTCTTTGCCCATTAGAATGAGACAGAATAGGTTTATTGCCCCCATACAGCCTGTGAAAGACCATAAACTTTTAATAGACTTATAAAAAGGGATTGTAACTGTCTCACTAGCCTGCTTTTTAACTGGACAGGGCTATTTCATCTGTCCCTCACACATTCAAAATGCTATAAACCTGAGCAGATGTAGAGGGTCATTACCTCCAGGTTAAACTCGGACACCAAATTCTCTACGCTGTCTTCAGTGCTCTTCACGGTCTACTCCAACATACATTGACTTAATGACATTGCAGCAGCTCACTTCAAAGGCCCTGTCACATAAATGTTTTCTGTTACCTGTTCTGCTAGGTCTCTGAACCAAGTGAATATTGTCCAGCAGATGCCTAGCTGCTTATGATGAAGTGATTGACTGGGGAGTGGGAGTAATCTAGGTATCTAAGTTAACTAAGTACCCCCCAGTGCTATACTGCTTGAAAACACCATCATCTTGAATATTTGAATCCTAATTTTTGTTATGCCTGTTGCACAGACTTCATGCGAGTGGGAGGAATCCTGCCTTGTGTTGCCCACTGTGGAAGGCAGACTTAAAGAACACCAAGCCTTCAGTCACGTGACGAAAGATCTCACCCTATGGAACAGTGCTTACCAGGTGCTACAAGAGACACAGTGCAGTAAATGCGAGTAGATGCAACACAGTGCTGAACTGCTGGAGGCTTAGCACCGTGAAAGTGAGCAAAAGCAGCTCCATGGCTCATTTTCCTGTTGCTCTGTTCCCTGGCCTGTGAATTTGCATGGCAGTCTGTGAAAGAGCAGGATTGATTCACACAGCCTTGTCGCACTACGAATACAGAAGGAGAACTCATTAAGGTGACAGCCAGTCCTCAGCAATATTTTCTTAAGAAAGTCCAGAATATTCTTCTTTGCTACTATTCTCTCTTTCTCTGTCCTCCCTCCACTCCTTCCTTTCCCTGCCTGCCCACTTTGCTCAGGCTCCCATTTCACCCTCTGGCACCTAGTCCATTCAACTGATGCAAATCTCTGGAGCTGCAAGCTAGTGGGGCACAGTGCTTGCCTAGGAACAGGCAGAGCCCACCAGGGAGAAAGAAAAGCCAAATCCACAGTCAGTACCTGGTATCTCCTGTATGGAAAGATGGGATTTAAAGTCTGCCTTACAGCTTTTTCCTTTGCCAAGAATCTATCTGTTATTTGCAATCATTAGGTACATCCCCCAATACAGCCTATTTCCTTGCGTAAAGGAAGAGAGGAAAAGATTAAGAATGCTGGAGCACCTCTTAAGCTTCTGTAAAGCACTCCTAACCCCTCTGCCTGTGAGAGGAGGTCTGATCCATCTGTTCAGCACACCCAGAGTGAGGCAACTTAACGTGGGTAGGAATCAAGGCAAAAGGGAATCAAAGTGTTGAGCTTTTCTTGAGTCAGGCTGCTCTGAAATTTCTCTGAAATTTCTGTCTCTAAAGCTTTGTTCTCAGACAGGAGAAAGAAATCTGCAGACCTTGGATAACATCAGTTATGGCAGTCAGACACTGACCCCAAACTCAATGAATCGTAAAAACCAGACAAGAAAACCCCAAAAGAAAATAAACCCACAGGCACCAGAACAGTATGTTTATAAAACACAGTTGCAACCTTGTAAAAGTCACGATTACTTCCAGAAAAATCTGCAAGAAGAAGGTGAAAAAAAGGACCAAATGTGATGCTGAGTAACTGCAGTTTTCCTATTGAAACGCAGAGCACAAATGCCCAGCTAAAATCTCTTTTAACAGGTCATCTTGGGGTAAAGATACCAGAGGACAAATGCTTCAGAAACGGCCAACATATTTAAAATAGCACATCTGAATTTCAACATGAAATAAGCAAAGAGAATGGAAAAGAAGAGTAAAACAATACTCAGAAAGAGCAAATGCAAAATCCATTGACTGGTTTATCAGGAAACTGAAGCAGCAAAGATTCAGAATAGCCCAATTTCCTGATAATTAAAATATGAGACAACACTTTTAAGAGACAGAGTTGAGCAAATGTTGCAAAGTATATTATTTTCAATAAGAATAGGTACTGTACTCCACATCCTCTCTCTTTCCATCACTTTACTATTACATAAGTTTGCAAGACAGTCATGGAAAAAGAAAGCGTCACAATGTCTATTTGTGCACAGAAACTTTCCTTCTGGTTGGAAATCTTCCAGTCAGGGAACACAAGCCACGTTCTCCAACTGAGCACATACTGAGAACAGAAATTTTATAATAGCAGACTCACCTTAGGGTGATTAATGTTTGCATAAACCGTTTGTCAACTAAGTCCAACAACAAACAGATTCTGGATCTATCCATGAATAATCACTAAAAAATGGGACTAAATGGTTTCAGTAGAGGTAAGATAAGGATGTATAGTGGCCCAGTGTCTGTAGGTCAAACAGGACTTCTGCAGGTTCTCACATCAGAGTAGTTCCTTGAAACTGAATAAGAAATGCATGGAAATACAGCTAAAGTATCTGACAGTAGAATGAGATCTGCCAGAGGGACATAAGAATGGAATGGGCATTTTGGGGTGTAACACATATCAGCATATCATATGTGTACATTTCAGACTGATTAACCATTTGGGTTTTTTAAAGAAAACAAGTACAGAAAATCTAAAGCCTCTGTAGATGGCAGAGCCATCCCCTATAAAGCACCTCTAAGTAACATACTCTGCAAAAAGCCTATGCAATTGAAATTTGATGATTTTTTTTTTTGCATCATCCACTTTCTTTCGAGTTCAATGCTTTTTCGATAACATACAGTGACTTAGAACCCCTCTCTGAACAGCAATGATTTAATTTTGAAGGTCTTACTTTCCTGTTGCACTAAGTAGGATTTCTAAACCTGTTGCAAGATTGAGCTCTGTTTTCATACACCGCAAGGGAACATCTCTGCATTTATATCTATGCAGGTTATCCCTTGTCCCTGAAGCACCGACAGACTGCACTAATTCCTGCTAACCCCAGCCTCACTGAGGCATACAGGGAGGTGCAGGGAGCATGACAGGATTGTAAGAAAAATTCCATTTCTGTTTGCACACAGTATACGTGATACTGAAAACTGAACCACAGCTCAGGAAAACACATGAGCACCTGCCTCATTTTAAGAATTTATGTACCACTAAAATTTGCCTGATTCCAGACTTCAGAATTTTGTATTGTTTTTCTTGATTATCCTCTTCTCTACGTACATCCTTGAGCTTAAGCATGAGAAATGATGCTTGCTGTTTTCCACAAGGTCAGGCTTGTGGCTTCCTCTACAAGGAAGATAACATTTTTTTCCAGACTGAGTTATATAGCTGGAAAAAACAGGTGAACTACTGTTTCAAAATCCTCTTCCCACGTTGTCTAGAAGACAGCAGAAAATGGCTTCATGTACTTAAGTGCTGTTACTTTTCCCCTCCATAGTCAGTTAATCTAACAAAGAGATATGTCCTGTCCCCACAGATCTAATTTTGCATGAATCCCAAGACCACCACAGTCACAACAACATGGTTTCTTTACAGCATGTTTGTTACCAAGCGGCTATAAAGCAGCAGGAATCCATGAATCATATCTATGTTTTTACAGTCTGAAGCAAGGAGTCACGTCTCACTTACCGCCTCCACCTCTGCTGGGTCGTACCAGACATTAATGTATGGGTGCTGTAAGGCTTCATCTACTGATATTCGCTTGGCCGGATCAATGACTAGCATCTTTGATAAAAGGTCCCTGGCTTGGCTGGCTAGAACAATGAAATCAGAAGAACAGTTATTAGCAGCAAAAATTATTTCATTCAGAGAAAGATTAATTGAATTGGGATAGGAAAAAAAACAACAACAACAACCCAACGATGCCGTCTTTCTGGAGATTTTTTTTTGTGTGTACTTCTGCTCCCTGCCTTGTTATAGCAAGAGTTCTTCAATGACTAACTTCAGGTTGGATTCATTAGAAAGGTGCCAACATCAGGCTAACACAGCAAAATTCCTCTACTAGGCATTGATGAGATTTTAGATGCTGTAGGCAGACTGTATGCACAAGGCTGAATAATAAACTCAAGCTTGTTTTTCCTGAGTGATCTGCATTACTGCCAGGGTCAGAAGACAGAAGCAAGCACGATGAAGTCTAAAATCGTGACTCTTCTAAATTAAAACCTGAAACTTACAGGTACTCTTAAGGTGGCTCAGGAAAGCATGCAGACTTTTCTGTATGTTCTTAACTTTTTCACATAGCCTGTTGGGAGGCATTAAATATTTTAGTAAGGCATAGGAATGAGGTTTATTTTAGGACATTCCATGAGAAGCAAGAATAACAAATTTGTAGTCTAGGATCAACAAATAAAACATTGCTGGTACGGAAGTGCCTCGGAACTCCTCAAATCTTGTTTTTTCCACATTGAAGAGTTCAGATGAACAGGACACAGCATCCTCCACTACAAAAAACCATAGCCTTACATACATGTTGAGTTCTGTGATGTGGTGTGATTTATTTCATCTGAATACAGAGTTCTGTGCCAATCAGAACCAAAGAAAATGTTCATTACCTTTTTTTTTTTTAAAATTATAATTGTTTGGAGTTTTTAATAAATACCATCTAAACCCATGTAAACAATATCAGCAATTATTACTACCAGTGTAGCATTCTAAGGAATTCCACACTCAAAATAATTTACTGTGTGGCACACCAAAGAAAATGCGAAAGAAAAAAGAATGTAAAGAGGTAGATGGCATTAAGTGCAGAATATTATTGGGCATCTCATCTGACAATAAAAGTGGCATCAATTGAACTGTCAATATTACTCATTGAATTACTTAAGCAGCACATGGGTTGATATAATGATGTACAAGGAGACTTCTTTTAATGCACTGTCTCCTGTTCTGACAGTGTATCTTAAAAGTGAAAATTTCCATGCAAATTTCATTACACAAATGTATTGTAGGAGGGGTATGGAACTCTGCGTATCCCAAAGTGTTTGCTTAGACCTTTCACTTTGCCCCCAGAGAAGAGACAACAGCCTTGCTATGAAACAGCTTTTAACTAGAGGAGTAATAATTCTGGGTAACATATTGACATGCAAACTGCAAGCAACTGAAAGCCTTTACAGGGCACCACTGTAAGCAACCTGAAGTATTCAAGAGGTGCAAGACAGATGCACAGGTGTTCTGGAGCTGCAGTGAGAAATCCTTTTCATACTAAACACACATTAATCAATCAGTCTTTCCAGCTGAAGACCTGTCCTGTTGAAGTAAGCCATGGCTTCAATACATGATTAAAGTCATTGCAAAACATGTCACTACATATAGCGTAGAGCAGTATATCTAGTAACACCATAATTAAGTTACTGATCATACGAAAACTGAAGCACGTCATTTTTAAAAATAAGAAATCCACCCATAACAGATATTAAACCTCAGCTATATCAAGACCATTTTGGCCAATGTTGCTGATACCTTTCTGTTGTCTAGTAAAGGCAGAGCTACTAGGCAGGCATCTGGCTGAACTGGTACTTATTTGTTTAAAAGGAAACAGCTTAAGTGTTGAGATTTTCTGATGAAAGCTTTCCTGCTCCTTTGTCTTACAAGTTTAAGTAAAGGGAATAAAGGAACACCGCAGTTCCTCATAGTACAGAAATACCACCAAGAACACCAAGTGGATGTGCCTGACAAATTATTCATTGACAATGTCAGATTTCTTAGCTGCCCAAGTACCAGGTTCTCCAACAATCACTTCCAAAAGCTGCCTCTCAGCTGAATACAGCCCATGAAGTCATTTGTCTTCATGACTAAATGCATTAAAAAGGAGGGCGAGTAGAGAGAAGAGAAACTGGAAAAAACCTCCCTTGCACCACGATCCTTTGACAGACATACCTTTTAGTTTGTTGTGTTCTGAGTCAGCTGGGAAGAGAGAATCAGGAAAAAGTTTGGGGAAAGTGAGGCCAGCGTACTTAGGCCTGTTCTCGACGTAGTTCCGTACTGTTGGCTGCAGCTTCTTCATGAATTCTGGACAGGGTGTTCCCAGCTGCTCGATAACTTTATTCCACTGATCAATATCTGGACATGAGTAATTAAGGAAAACCAAACACAAACCCCAGTCTCCTGATCTTTCTGTATGAACATTCACTGGGAATCCTCAGAGGTGCCTGCTCCCTTCATAAACCCTTTGCAGTTGCTGTCTTTTTCCGTCATGCCTTCAAGTCCTCCTGCCTGCAAAGGACACAACTCTCTCTCACATCTACATTACTTGCAAGCAAACCAACAAGCGTGGGGAAATACACATATTGTTTGCTTTGGGTTAACTCTTAATGATTTTTAGCTTGTCCCTCAGTGGCTCACTCTCCTCTTACATGCCTGCACGTTAGCTCAGCAGCATGGGTGCAGTGGGGCACAGCATTGGGCTCAGTCTGCTCAGTTGGTGTACTGAGGCCCAGCTGGCTCAAACCATGGGAAAGGAGCTCTGTGTGAGACAGAAGTCGCCCTCAACTCACCTGCTTTGTGCTGGTGTGCTTACTCCCCTCAATAACTTAATTAGTGCTAGTTGTACTAAAGCCACTGAACCAGAAGCCCCCAAAAGCAATTTGTTAGATTTCATAAAAATGCACTGCAACTCATTTTCTACACGAGTGATGCCTCAGGTATAGACAGATGTTTCTCTTGAACTGCAGACATGATGGCTATGTTGCTTACCTGTGACTAATACAAAACAGGTTTTCATGCTTAAAAACAAATCTTATTAGAGGCAATTTACATTGAGCTGTTTGGTTTTTTCTTCAGTTTTTCTTTTCTTGAGCTAACAGTTGCACATCTGATAGATGATATGTAGTTCTTCCAGCCATGATCAGAACAGAATTTACTGTGCCTAAAAAAATTGAGTAACTAAAAAAACAGTACCATCTCTACATCATACTCTCTAATTCCCAGTGCTCAGAATCTGNGCGGTGAGCATTCCTATTTTAGGAACAGGTTTAAAGAAAAAAAAAAAAAAAAGAGGGGGGGGGGGGGGGGAGGGAGCACATGCAGACATGGGAACATTGGAACATTTATGCTGTAAGATGTGGTGAAGAGTGCTTTGTAAGAACACGCCGGAAATAAGCTTTTATGAGACAAACATCCAAAGCTTTTCAGCACAAAAATAGGGTTTTCATTACTCATGTATGTTACTATTGTCTTAACTGTGGAGGAATTTCTCAAACATTAAACACAGTTCCTCACAGTCCAGGAGACAAATCAGGTCCACAGAATGAAGGAAACAGGAAACAAATAAAAGCAGGCAAAAAGCAGACTTCTGGTGCAGCAGCTATTTCAGATTTTCAAAGAAGTGTTCTAGTTTAGAGAAATGGACATTTAGGATTCTCACGTAATTTGAAAACTCAAGAGAGACTTAAGTCAGGTTCTCCTGAAACATCTTATTTGGGGAAAAAAAAAAAGTCATTAAAAAAATCAAATAATATATTTTAAAATTACAGCCTAATCAAAAGTATGCAAAGGAATAACAATGATATAAACATGCTTTAAAAGGGCTGTAACAATGTTTTAAATTGTTTTAATTTCAACCGAAAAGAGTTGCTAAGAACAGCCTGTGAAGACTTTCAAGACAACTTTCATTTATTAAACTAAAAAGATTCATGTAGAACCACCCCTGTTCACACACTCCACAACTTGTATGCATTTTGTGTTGGCCATGGAAAATATCTTTTTCTAAACAGAAAACTAAAGGATTGCCACAAAATTTATTTAGGTCTATAGCTCCTCAAAGAGTACCCTGAGCGTTTCACAAAGAAAATGAACAGCAAGTCAAGTCTGACATTTGCTGTTTGTGCTGAAGTTAGCACGCTGCACTGTGCAGCGTTGGGCCTAGTTTGGCAGTGGGCCTTTCCGAGGAGCTTCCAGTGTCAGAGCTCTGCAGGAGTGCAGAGCACAGCTGGAGGTGCTGGCAGCTGTGCCAAGAGCTGAGTGGTGAGGAACACGTTAAGAGGGAACATGCATTAAGATGCTCTTGATTTCTCTGAAAAGGGAGAAAGGTTAAAAAGAAAAAAAGATCCCAGAATAGGGCCTAAGTGGTAGGAACTAGTACGGGCCCTGAGGGAGAACAGGCCAGCTCCTGCTGCACACATTTCTTCCAAGCTGATGAAGACAAGGCTGCCATGCACAACGAAGGTTTTAGGAGATGGAAGAAACTTCCTGAGTCATCACTGCGAAGAAGGCAGCTGAAGGCCAGGAGCTAGCAGAGCCGCCATGTCCCAATCCTACAGCAGCCCTGACAGGCAGGAGAATGAGACTGCAGCTTTGGGGCAGGCCAGAAACGTCAGGTTTGGGTCACAGGAACCACAAGGATGGGTTCTGTGTAACTGAGTGATCTACAGGGATAATCGAGTCTCTTTACCATGTTATATTTCGTTCACCTCAGCTGTCCCTTGCTCAAAAACGAGATTGAGGAAAACACTCAGGCTGTGCACAGCAGCATCTGCACTGAAGAGAGAAGAAAGGGTCTAGGCTGGATTTATCGTGGTATGGCACTATGTCTTTGTTTCTAACTGAAACTTTCTCTCAGTGTCTGATACAAAGCTGTGTTTTGGTTCTAGAAAGAAAAACATGGCTGATAACACCCGGCAGCGCTGAACAGAACCAAGGACATTTGTATGTCTCTGCCAGGAGAGTGAAGAGGCTGGGGGGGGCCGCAGGGAGCTAGGAGGGGACAAGAATGGGGCAGCTGACCCAAACTGACCAAAGGGATATTCCATGCCATATGACATCATGTAATATAAGGAAGGGAAGTGAGCGGGGAGGGCCCGTTTGCTGGGGGATTGGCTGAGCATCGGTCGCGGTCGGTGAGCGATTGCTTTGTACAATCACTTGTTTTGTATATAATTATCATTACTGTTATTTTACTCTATTTTCCTCTTTCTGTTAGTAAATAGTTTTTATCTCAACCCCCAAGTTCTACCTTATTTCTCAATTCTCTCCCCCATCCCACCTGGGAGGAGGGGGGGGTGAGTGAAAGGCTGTGTGGGGTTTCCAGGCCTGCCTGCTGAAACCAGAGCACACTAACAACGCTGTGGCATTTTTACTAACACAAAGTTGCAGTCACTTACTTAAGAAAATACAGTTCTAAGACGTGGATCCTTTGAATGAAGATTTATCTTTCAAGTGTGGCTTCAGGTTGCCTGAGGCTTCCCAACCTTCTTTATGCTTTTATGGTGACTTAAGGCTTGTTCTGCATTGCTTTCTAAATACTTGGTTATTTACTTGGAAAATGGAAATGCAGACTGAGCTCTGTGTTTTTCTAAAACAAGTGCACAACATTTCTAATGGAAAGAATAGTATTCTGAATGCACAAAAAAATATTTCTATTCAAAAAAACCTGGATTTCACAATGAAGCCAACTATTTAGAGGTACAGGCTGAAAATTTAACATTATTTTTGATCCTGTTCCCACAGATACAATTGTAACTAGTATTTCACAAGTAGAAATTAAGAATCACCTTTTTATTCCTTCAGCTGGACTGCAGCCTTGAGATACATTACATTTCAGCAAATATTCAAACAATAAGGAAATGGAGCTTGGCTATAAGGGAAAATTTACAATATTTAAATGTCAGAAAAAAAAAGTATTTCTACAGAAAGTATTACTGCAGTTGCACAAAAAATAGCTTGTGGTTAAAGAATGAAATTTAGCAGTTATTGTCTTTGTGCTCAAGCTAGCTAGCCTCAAAATGGAAATATTTTTTTCCCTTCTAATATTTTGACTATAGTTTAATTATATTTTCTTATGTTCAACAGCAAGACTTTGCAGGAGGTAACTTTTGTAGTAGAATGTTTTAGTTCTATTGCAAACACAGTGTGATGCACTGATACACGTAACATTAAGCCCTTCATTCTTCCCTAGCAGTGCTCAGCTGTTTAACCTTCAGCAACTAATTAGCCTTTGTTAATTCCCCTGGAAAAATGGAGGTGGGGGGGATAAAAAAGCCTTCTCTTGCAAATCTAATGGCCAACCAATGTCCAGAGACCAAGCACTGCTCTTTCATGTTACTACAGTTGTGACTGATAAAAGTGTCTCTTCCCCAAACCCTCCTCAAACAGCATCGGCAGACTGTGATGTAGAAAATAAGCATTATTCTACCAAAATGCCCGTGTGTAACAGGGCTTTTGAAGTTGTGCTGGATGGCAGTGCTGCTGGCAGAAAATCATGCTTTCCTGCCCAATAGACTGAAATCCAGTCTTTTCTTCACCTACTAAGTAGCACATCTACACCGCTCTTACTGCACTGGAGCAGGATTATCACGTATCTTCTGGAGTTGGCTACAACTAGAGCTTGTCAAATCTTGCTTTTATTTTTAAATGTAAGCACCACAAATGTGACCTGGTCATGGGGTTCTGCCCTCATAACAGACAAGAAGGCAAATTCATCTCATTATTATCTCAAGACCTTAATGAACTGCCTTTCTGATAGTTTTCTCCTTAAATGTGCGTGTTCCACCAATGAAAACAGACTGCAACGCTTAATCCAAAATTTTGATGCACCAAACTTGTCAAATTAGAATAAATAGTGTGAGCAGCTCTGTATTCCTCTCCTCAAGACCAAACTGTACCAACAGCGGCAAAATTGATAGCTCAACTTACTTTCAGCTTTGAAATTTGATCCCTCTCTCTCCCCTCTGCTCAGAAAAACAAGGAACCAGCTTCACTGTGGGAGACATCAGTGAAAGACACCTTTCATTCCCCACAGTACCATAACTTACCTACTGATGTTGACACAGTTTACAGCACAGAAGAAATACAAAATGGTAACATTTGACAAGACAAAAATGTGGAGTATTTTCTGTGACAAAGAGATCGCTTTGAGAAGAATGGGGCATTATCAAAACAAAAAATACTTTGCCATTTCAAGAGGAGTGGTCACTACTTATATGCTATCATAGAACATATGAAAGTAAAAATCACATGTAGCACATACAGAAAATGACTTCAAAAATTTACCATTTGTTTTGGGTAGATATGCACGATAATGCCTTTATTATTATAAAATTTTCTACTATAGATTTTTTTTTTCTTTAGCTTGCACTTCATTCTGTTGCAGAGCATCTTTGCTTATGCAGCAGAAAGCAAATCAATGCTTAGATATTGTAGCACAGGATTGCAATCTTGCTTTCCGATAAATATGACCACTTCCGTCGCAGACTTCTCATCACTGCAGTATCTGCTTGTACTAACCTAGGTCATGCCTATGTCTCTACCATGTATGAGACACACTTCTGTGCTTGTAATGTGCACAGCTGGAAGCATGGCTATTGGGTACCTAACCTAGAAGGAGCAGTGTGAATACTAGCATTAAATACTTTCAAAATGAACTGAAGACCTAATTCCCAAATCTATGCGACATGCCTAACGAGATTGCAGTTGTAGAATAAGACTACATAAGCGATATCTTGTGTAGCTGTCTCTGACTTATCACACTAATTTTACATCTCTCTACTGAATGTTGTATCTTCCTTTACACATTCCAAAGTATAGAATTTAAAGGCACATTCCTCCTTTCCTGCCCCAAATGCATTCAGCAGGTAAAAAAAACAGAATTGTCTAACTATGCCTGACCAAATACACAGCTCACCAAATACAGAGGACTAATGTACCTCCTT
The DNA here is from genome assembly GCA_013396635.1 of Penelope pileata. Classification (NCBI taxonomy): domain Eukaryota; kingdom Metazoa; phylum Chordata; class Aves; order Galliformes; family Cracidae; genus Penelope; species Penelope pileata. Next base: position 974,321 of record WBMW01003688.1, on the reverse strand, counting down.
CACTCCTTCTTCAGATCATTTATATACTGCTGAGAGAAGAGAAACACACAATTTTGAGTAGAACATATGGAATAGGAGTCAACTTACAGGTATAGTCAGCTTACCATACAGCTCCTGAGGCAACAGGACAACAAACCATGTTGCCTTTCTGTCCTTGCTTGAGGCAAAAGCATATCCTAGCATCATAACAGTTCCTCTGTAAGTAGAATCACTGCTTTCAACCTTGAAAAGAAATTTCATTCAACATTAAAAATAAATAAATAAAAATAAAAAAAAAAGCTTTAGCTCACATTAAACTGTAGCATGTCCATACACCAGAAGTGGTAGAGAAATATTAGAATTCCAGGGAGCAGTACAGGCCCAAGAAACTTTTGACACTGCAAAGAATTGGAGTTTTAAGAAAGAAAAGCTGCTGAACTCTCAGCTCCACCACCCAAGTGATTTTAGAGAACTGGAATAGATTACAGGAGTGGAGCAGAGCTGTACCTTAGCTAAGCACTCCATGCTGCACTTACTCCAAGACACTTCCTATTTTTCTGCTTGTGAGTTTTCCACAACCATCTGAGGTTGCTGCATTTTGCTAAAAAAGTTGTTTCAGTTGGCTGAACGGACCATTTAATCTGGAAACAGAAACAGTACCGAATGATCTATAACCCTTAACTGCTGGAAAATGGCAAACAGTTAATTTTGCAGTCAGATGTATTGCTGACAATTCATTTCCCATGCATATTCAGTCTGTCAATTTCAAAAGTGCTTTTCACAGTTATTTATGCATGAAAAATGGACGCAAATTGGTATTAAACACTCTTCAAATCCAAGTGTGGTTGTGAAATAAAGTAATTGTGCGATGGAAAAAAAGTTGCTGATAAGAAATTCTGGTCCGATGCCAGTCTTAATCCATTTTATGTAGAAGAGGAAGGTGTTTTTTTTTTTACACTTACACACATAAGCACACAGCTCCCAGGCTGCTCCCAACAGCTCTCTCAGATTCTGCTAATGGAGTGATTCAACTGCCCAACTCCATCACATGTCTAAAGAATAATATTTCATGACCATGGTTGTCACAGAGATGCTCATTATGTTCTGTGCAGCAGTGAGGAAGATGGCACCATGAGGTGGTCCATCTCAGCAGGCTGGGCTGGCCCTCGCACCTTCCCGGCTGGTTGGGGCTGCGCTGCTGGGCACAGGAGTAGGGGGTGCAGCGTGGGGCTCCTCTGGGGCAGGGACTCAGCTGCCTGAGAGCAGGCAACAGTGGCATTCTCCATGCTGCTGAATAGATGCTAATGGAACACAGAAGAAAAGCAGAGCAGTATGTAGAATGCAGTGCAAATTTAGCAACGTATTATAAATACAAATGAAGAACGTGAACTCAATTATAGAACAATCCCAAACACATCAGCAGCTGCTAATGTCGATTTCTGTGGGGTTATTGCAATAATTAACTGTCTGTAATGGTATAATTATAGAGGCTTTGGGTGATCTCTTTTAAATAAGTACGCAGCTGTGTGAAAGAAAGCAATTTTTAAAGCGCTATGTAGGACACGCTCAATTCCTTTTGTACTTATTTGGGGATTTCTTTAATGGTATCTTACAAAACTTCAGTCTAAAATTTAAAAGCAGTTCAGACTGCAGCACTGAACTTCACTAACCCCCACACTACAGTTATCACCCCACAGTTACAGAAAACACTGGCACAGCCCAGGGCAAATCCTCCCTGAGCACTGCTAATGAGTTACATTAACACTTAGAAGTGAAAGGTTTCCTTTCACACATGCAGATGAGATGTGCTTCTGATCACATGAAAACTCATGGGAGTTTTGGTGTTCATTTCAGTCCAACATCATTTTATGCAAAACTCAAAGCAGAATATTATTAGACAAGGCTGTGAAAATATTACTGCTGTTGCCTACTTTATTTTCTGCTCTTCAGATATTACTTTTTCACATTTTAATGAAAAAATTGAACCCCGTGAAGCGTGAGTGAGGCCACAAACAGAGTGCTAAATTGAATTAGTATGTATGTAACAGTATATACATACACATACACACTTGCAGTGGAAGTCCCCAAACTGAGGCCATTCCCTACTCTGCTACTCCAACATGTCTTGCACAGCAAACAGAAGGTCTGAGTTAATCGTGCCTTCCTCCTAAACTGCAGAGTTTCTCTCCCACCATCCCGAGGCAAGTAGTGACGGTGCCTACTGCATCACAATCTGAACTTAAAAAGACTGTAGTTTACGGAGCAAGAAAAACTCATAATAAACAGACATTAATAACACAACAGAACTAGAAACAAGTGGTCACTGGCTGCTATCAGTGGAAAGCAATTCTGATGAGCTGTGCAGGATGCTGTTTTCCATTTCTTTAAGCTACACTCACTGTGTTTTCCATGTAAGGCTGTGGTAGGGTAATGGCTCATTGACCTCTGGGCTTGCAAGGATATTGCAGGGGGTCTTAACCCTGCTTTTTGGATACAGCACCAGTGTGTGTCAGCACTAGCGTAGTGTGCAGGGGCTGGAGGGGAGAGGGTCGAGATGCCCCCTGTGGCCAAAGCGGCTGCTAGGAAGGATACGATCAGTGCCAGGAAACAACACAGCACCTTTAATCATTTCGCCCATGATGCACCCTACTGACCACATGTCAACTGAAAACAAAAATGAAATGAAGGTAAACAAGAAAACAGGAACACAACAACACATAAATGAGAAGATTTATCCAATCACACTGTGGCACAGGACCTGCCTTCCACTCTCTGTGGAGCTTTTCCGCTCGGTGCATACAGGTTCTGTGACAACACAGCAGGTCTGAGAGAAAGACACTCCAACAGTTTTCTTTACCCCATTATGGTTGAAATACAATAATATTAAATACAGGGAACTGAATGAGATACACAGCTGCCTGCTGTGTCAAAAGAACACTTCATAATTCAAATTCACCAATTAATTTTTCTTTTCCCTTTTTAAAGTTTTCATTTACATTCATTACCCAGGTTTATACTGCTTTGTACTGTAAATGAATGCTGGCCTTTGCATTCAATGAGGATATGCAAATTGCTTTTCCTTTATCCTTTCAGCTACCCAAGATCCGTGCATATTTTCTGAAGCTGAACTATCAGAAATCACAAAAGAAGCCTGGGTCCCTGTGAAGACGCATCTACCTCTTATTCAGGGATGCAAATAGAATTTGTTGAGATCATTTGACTCCCATAATGCTTGCCTTGGAGCCTGCTGGCTCACTTCCATTGGATCTCCATGAAACCAACAGTAGATAGGGGCCTTGATACTCTCCTAAGATTTCCATTCTGTGTGACAACAAATGCCAGTTTCTAAACTGGAGACACAAAAGCACAAAGATGTACTTTCTGCACTGAATTTCAGAGTAAATCAGGGGACCATTCACCTGTTACAGAGAAAAGCAGGTCAGCTGGGTCAAACAAAGCAAACCATGATTTAAACTGGAACACAGGATGAAAATCAAACTTCTCATGTCCAGTATGGAATTAAGCTGGTGCTTTCCCCAATACTGATACCATGAAACCACATTACCTCCGCTGTCCTTGCTCTATGATTAACCCATAGGGCACGGAAGCATGAAAAGAGACAGCCTGGTCTCAGGGACAGAAACTGTGGGGAAAAAAATGAAAGCATCATGCTGCTTGGTTAAATTTAACACTGAACAACAGCTTAAAGGGATTTGATTCTGAACACAAACGTCCCATCTGTGGAAAACTTTGTGTGCCTGGTCTAATGATCTCTGTTACTTTATTCGGCATATGAGAAGCTTAATCGCTACAAAATAAAAAAGTCAATAAACAAATAGGGAAATGAATAAAAGGCTACTTGTTTGGAAGCAATAAGCAAACCCAGAGATGCAAATTGTTGCTGCTTTCATCACAAGCTGGATGGCATGCAAAATATCAGGAGAAGATAGAGCAAGCAGTTGTTTGTTCATCTGTTATTAACTCATTTCTACTATCAGAGGTTGATTGTGACATTACTGCTCTATGCTGTGGTGAAGAATGCACACATGGAAGTTCAACTAGCCACTTACTAAACTGAAGACTCTGTAAAGCAGAGACTATTCTTCTACTCTACTCCTCAGACTTTGGAAAGGAAACTTAGAAAATTTCCAAGCAAGAAGCAGTGAAGACAAAAAACTGAACATATCTGATGTCAGACGAGAATAAACTGTGCCTTCTTCCTTGCCTTCCTATCACCACTCTTCTGAGCTAATTAGAAATAAGTCAGATCAGAGCATGAAGTTTCACTGTATGTCAAGAAAAGTAGCTAGCTGGAGGTCAGGGGGTTTGCTCCAACTTATATACAGCAGCAGTGGTCAGAAACCTGTTAAGGCTTTGAGAGTTGTGCTGTGGTCTGCCAGCCTCAGTCCTCTGTTTCATTTAGTCCAACATTAATCCAGATGGAGTATGAGATATTTCAATATTTTCAAGCATCAGAAAAACAAACAACTTGAAATCTCAGAACAGCTGCACTCAATTCCAAACCACTGAAAATTTACCTTGGTTCAAAATTTTTTCCAAATGCAAGATATTCGCAAAGATTGGTAATGCTCAACCGACAACGTGGAATATTCTTAAACTTCAAAGAAATGCACAGCCATTTACTGTCACATAGACACGTGCACAGCTCTAGGTGCAGTTTCAGCTATTCTTTGCCTTGATGTTTTAGGATCACATAGGTTGGATATTAGGAAAAATTTCTTCATTGAAAGAGTGGCAATGCACTGGGACAGGCTGCCGAGGGGAGTGGTGGAGTCACCGTCCCTGGCAGTGTTCAAGAACCATGGAGATGTGGCACTGGGGGACATGGCTCAGTGGGCATGGTGGGGATGGGTTGGCAGTTGGACTAGATGGTCTTAGAGGTCTTTTCCAACCTTCATGATTCTATGATTCTACAATGAATTAAATCTACAGCTTTTTACCCGAGTCTTTGAAGTGAAATAGCTGAGATCTGGGTAGCCCTTGATGAGAAGCCCTTTCTCTATTAGAATACTTGTGACATGGATTATCAGGAGTAAAAAGAAATACCCTTTACAGTGATTCCGTCAGGGCTGTCTTGCAAAGCACTGGGGGAAATGAACCTGTCCTCCACACAAACCACCAAAATCTCCCCAGGTGGTATGACCAGAGCCTGGGGAGGTCAAACAGAAGTCACTGTCTTGCCTCATACATTCTCCCCAAACCTTTCTACGTCCTGGGGAAGCAGACACCTGGTTGCTGACATGGCCCTTCTAGGGAAGGTGACTAGCAGAGATGGTGGGGAGATAAAGGGAAGTATGGAGGGGAGGATGTGGGTAAGACATCTACTTTCTGCTTTAGACTCACATAATCTCTGACCCAAATCAATGCTTGCTTATCTTTGCAGCTTCCCTCTGACAATGGTACAGGACAATCAGGTGTTTCAGAAATAGCCCAAGGTGCTTCTATACAGAAAGGATCAAAGTTGGGAATCTCAGGGTAGTTATGGATTACAGTTTGGCTGTGGATGCAATTTCATTTTCTGTTTCTGCAGAAGGTGGCACCTACCATGCAGGATGAATTGCAAAAAGCACGGGTGCAACTCTGATACTAAAGACATCATAGCTTTTGCTTCCTTCCACATTTCTCAATAATGGCCCTGTGGTCTCCTTCCAGACTGCAGGAGTGCACAAAAGACAACGAAAGGGAGCCCAGAAGGAAACACTACAACTGCTCTCACATTTGTGTTGAGGATGGCTCTTCAAACCCATACACAGTCAGTTCCAGTTTGCACTCAATGAAAATCACAATGTTCAAGTTAAAATTAATGAAATGCATACTATAGGAAACTCTGGAGACCAGAGATGCAGGCACAGCTGAATAAGCTTTGCAATCTCTTCCAGCCTCCTGGGCTAGTTAACACGGCCTTTTCTTTCTCTCTTTGCTCAGAGTGTTCAGCGGGAAGGCCAAACATGCACATCTGTAATTGCAGATCTTCTACAGAAGCAGACATCTCCATGAGCTGAAAGAGACCATCACGTCCTCTAAACTGACTTGAGAAAACTGTGATGGACATATTTATGAACCAAACTGTGATACTCAGTTTTATTTGGGTAACTGTAGGCCAAAATATTTAGTGCACAATGCTGTTTCCCAATGGTCAAGGTGCATACTCTACCAACATTTCAAGGCAGCTGAGCACGTTTGTCACAATGCAGCAAGCTTCTCCCTTCAAATCCTCCTAAAACTGAAGGACAGCTCACTGGGTAGGTTGTCCCTTTACCTCCATATCTGTTGTTGAGTGCTCCTACAGATCTGCACTGCAGCCTGATCCGAATACACCTTTCCAGAAGCTTACTTGAATTTTCATTTAGAAAAATACAGTAGTCTGCATGGGATGTTGTACCTCGGCTTTAAGGGTTTTTCTGTTATTTCAATGCAATACAAAAAAAGGACAAGATTTATAAAAATACTTGGTAACTCTATAATAAACAGTGACACTGCGTCTTTTCACAAGCTCCTGAGAGTGCTGCCTCAAAGGTTTCAGACTGCCAGCGTCAGGGGAAGCTTGTGGTGGGCAGCACTGTCACTGACAATTGTGAAGATGGCTCAAATAGTTCAAAAAGATTTTAAAAACACTACGTCTCACCAAACCTCCCCCAGGTCTGACTAAATCATGGCAAACTCCCAGTTTTGTGACATCCCAAACTTGGGACCTCTCTGAGATATCGCATACTTGCCTTTCATGCTTGGATTTATTATACATATGGATTTCAACGTGTTTTAACAAGTGCATAGGCAGGTATGAATCACATCCAAATTCCAATGGGCTCCTAAGTTGCAGTGTCAAACCAGTACTGAACAAACTTATTTTTCCTTGGGAATTTGTTCTCCATTGTACCTTTTGGAACAGCAGCGCTTGCTGTGGGATGTGGAGGGATGAACCACGGCACTAAAAAGACATATTGGATATTAAGTAAAGACTATGGGTATCCTGGAATGAGTGAAGGCCCCAAGGATGACTCACCCTCTCCAGTCCCTCATTTTCTCTCAAATATAAAAACATTAACAAATCATTGCAACATGAAAGATCTACAGAGAATGTTACCAAAGAACCAGAAGCACACTATTCAGCATCTAAGAGACTGACATATAAAATGTTTTGCAGATCCTCCAGTCACTAACTTCAGAGCTTCTTTTTAACTCTAAATTGCCAACTTCGATGCGTCTTTTCCCAGGTTTCAGAGAGTATTAAAGTACAATTGTTTTATCTTCTCTAGCACTGCTCTCACAGACAGTCTCCTGCTATAATACAGATTGAGNCCCCCACTACAACAAAGACATTGAAGCCCTGGAACGTGTTTAGAGAAGGGCAACAAAACTGGTGAGGGGTCTAGAGCACAAGTCTTATGAGGAGCGGCTGAGGGAGCTGGGATTGTTTAGTCTGGAGAAGAGGAGGCTCAGAGGAGACCTCATTGCACTCTACAACTTCCTGAAGGGAGGTTGTGGTGAGGAGGGGGTCGGCCTCTTCTCCCAGATAACTACTGACAGGACGAGAGGGAATGGCCACAAGTTGCGCCAGGGGAAATTTAGACTGGATATAAGGAAAAACTTTTTCTCTGAAAGAGTGGTCAGGCACTGGAATGGCCTGCCTAGGGAGGTGGTGGAGTCACCGTCCCTGGCGCTGTTCAAGAAGCGTCTGGACGAAGTGCTAAGGGATATGATTTAGTAGCTTAGTGGGTAGGGATGGTGATAGGAAGATGGTTGGACTAGATGATCTTGTAGGTCCTTTCCAACCTAGTGTTTCTATGATTCTATGATTCTATGATTAACGTATAATCTATTTCTATTTTTTCATATCTAATAAACTGTATGTGATTTTGAGTGTGTTATAGTCCTCTATTCTGATCCTGATCAAGCACCTCCCCACTCTTGACACATGTTGCTTTAGTGCTATCTGTTTTGTGTACAAGCTCTAAATTTGTAGCCCAGCTGTACCAGTAAAACTCAGCTGAAATTAACTCAGCTGCCATCAATCAAAAGCTGATTAATGGCATGGAAGAGAAAAAAAAATTTAGACCATCTGACTTCCCTTAGTGCCTGAACAGGCAACTAACTTGCCTTGGCTAAAATTCATGAGGCAGCAGTAGGTGTAGCACATATCTACATCTAAACACGTGGGTGCTTTTGAAAATGCATGTTTAGAACATCCTGAAAAGTTTTAAGGTGACTGCTGGGAAAGAAATAAAGGATCATCTTCATTGTGGCTGCAGGGATCCACTCCAAATGCCAAGCACATTACAGACAGCATGGGGCTCTTAAACTCAGCATGAACTACACTATAAGCTATTAGAGTATATGTGTTGGAATTAAGAAAGAAAAAGAGGAATGGCAACAGCCAAACCATCCGCATAGCTACGCTGAAGTCTGAGACAGACCTTGTGTCACAAGAGTAAACTTCACCCCACAAAATCATCATAACTCAAACTCTTGCTATATTCATAGAAAAATCCTGAATTCAAAACTGAATACCATACCCAGGGAGGAATCATCCAGCTGAACTCAAACCCGAACTTAGCTATCAGTCCCACCTCAGTAAACAGAAATATTAAACAGCAAGCTAGCACATACCAGCTGATCCAACCTGAAGAAACAAGCCAGTCATTCTTAATGATCTCTTTCAAACAACCCTAATGCTGTGGGTTTGTTTTTGTTTTTTAGACAACAGAAACACTAAGAAAATACTACTGGGAATATGGAAAACAACATACTGCACTAAACAAAAACATAGATGCTTCAACCAACCATAATTGGAATAGAAGTCCAGCGTTCCCTCAAAACACCAGGATTATAGCCACTAATAAACAAAGAACATATTTCAAATAGAAAGATCAATTCTGCTGACGAGTTGTGGAAAAATTAACATTTTTCCTAAAATAATTTCTTGACTCAAGATTGTTTTCTCTGTAACAAGCAAATTGTTTTTTCATATAAATTCCTGGAAAAATTAAAATAGAATACTCTCTATGTTAGATGTCACGAAGCATCCCTTAATCCCATCATTCTCAAAGAGAGCTGGTGGGCAAAGGCATCTTTGACTACCTGGCCACAGTTGTCAGGTTTTAAATGAAATCTAAACTGTTCTGAAAACATCAACTTCATCTGTCAATGCTGACTTCTCCTCACAATTCATTTTGGATGTTCATAGCTACACAAAATTGGTGGGGTTTTTTCGTTTGTTTTTTTTTTGTTTTTGTTTCTCCCTCTATTGACTGTTTTAGAGTATAAACTATTTGCAGTAGGAATTGTATTTTCCATATTCACTACTGGTGTAATCCAGGCCTAGCCAAACTTAAGATGCTTGGCTGTTATTGCAATATATTTCTGTGACTAAAGAAGTATTTCAGCCTTGATCTCATTAAGCACTCTCATAGAAACCTGCTAGAGCACAATCCTTTACATGCCTCTCCGGTACTGAAGTGCTTTGACACTGGTTTATTTCCCCACTAAGTTATACGGGCCAGTACAACATCATTGTGGCTTCAGCAGCTCAGATCTTAATAAATTTATTTAACTTGAAAATATTCAGATCATTTTTAGTTCTGCTTTGTCTTTAAAAAAAAAAAAAAAAGAAAATATACAGAAAAACATCTTCAATCCTTAAAATGAAATTCCATGAAATGTTGAAGTTATTATCAGCCAGAGCTGAACTCAACTTTCAGCAAGGTCCTGGAGTTTTCAAAACCTCTTTTACTTCTGCAGCACCCAAGAGTTGGGCAGCTTTTAGTTCTTTCCGCTATTACTGATGTAACTGAGAAAAGAAAGTAGGAAGCATTGAGCAAACACAGAGAGAAGCTCAGAAGCTGACTACAAAAGCTTACCAGAATTTACCAGTAATACTTTGGTCTGTAAATCCACCTGGAAATCAATCAAAAGGTGGACTTCTGACAGTGTTAGACAAAGAAGCCTCCCTGTCTTGGGTGACTAAAAAGAAACAAAGCTATTTGCTATGCGATTTCTAGCCAGTGCATGCCAGGAGGCTGGAAAATATTCTTGTTTTCTGAAAACCAGCTGGCTCATTGCAAACTGACAACATTTGCGTGGACAAATCCTCTAGCCCTGCTCTGAGCATTTGACTGAACATGCATTCAGAGAGCATTTTAATGAAGTTTAAAATTTTTTTTTAATGTGTAATTTCAGTTTATACTAACTGGGATAGTTGTTATATCCTGGTACCACAGTCTACACATTTCAGAGCTTTCTCACAGTAACTTAGAATTTCTTATTTATGTAGACGAAAACCTGAAATTCTTCTTCCCCATCTTATAATTTCCATTAAGATTTTAAAAACACGATTTCATTTAAAGCCAGCAGTAATTTAGTGTAGTGGTAACTAAAGTCAACTATTTAGTTCAGGTTAGCTCTTAAAATTCGGCTTTCCCTGAAATTTAGCAGCAGCTGTCATATTTTTCTTGAATGTATACTGTTCCAGTTGCGTACATGAATGTTCCTACTCCAGACTAGAAATGAGCAAGCTCCTTATACTGATAGCACAAACACATAGTAAACATTCTTCTGGATAATTACAAAGAACTGAAAATTTCAGTTTCTATACAGGCTTGCCTCTTTCAGCTAGAAAACCCACTGCTGTAAGGCCTTGAGTAGCACAAGAGAAGCTTCACTGTCAATTTGTGACATTTACCTGCAGCTGCATAAATGTCTTTCCAGCCATTACAGTATCTAGGAGGCAAACAGGGTTCAACAGCCACAAAGGGGAAATAATATGAACCCAAACACAAACCAGTTGTTCTAACTGTCAAGTTCATGCATCTAAGTGATTAACAAATGAGTCTTGACTTTGAAAAGGATGTACAAATTCCAACAAAATATGGTAGCAGTAGTGTATCTGGGCCAGATCACAACTATATTTCCAGGTATGGAATTGCCAGTGATTTAAAATGTTGGTCTTTCACAGAATTTACACAAAGTTTTCCAAATTTGTTCAAAAACTCAGTTAGTATTCTGCTGCTATCCCTGAACAAGACATTATCATAACAAATGTTTCTGAGCCAGAAAGAAATATAAGAATTCTCACGTTCACATTATCTTTTTAAAAGCTACATTGTTTAAATTATATGACTTTCTTTTTCTCTAGAAATGGACAGGCCACGACTCAATATCTTTTTGGAAAAGGAGAGATACTCACTAACCACGGTGCTACATTTTTACATTGAAAAATCTTTTTCTTCTCTGTATTCTAGCTGCTTATTTAAACTACAAACTGAATCAGACATCTCCAAACAGATTAAACAGAAGTATCCTCAATGTTTAAAGCTGAAGCTCACATACATTATATCATGTAGTTTGTTGTATCTTAGAAAAAAGAGGAAAAGAGCATGGTATTTGGATGAAAAGTTATGACGATGTTCCTGAGGTGCTGTTATGACTGCAACACAGTGTAACTTTTACACTGAGCTGCGAATCTCGTGTTCCCATCTTGGCAGAAGGTGGCTGTGCAGCCTGCCCCACATGTTGCCCAGAATGCTCAGCACCTGTGGAGTAAGATCCCCAGGCTATCCACCAGTAACAAAACCACCACTCTAACTGCGCTGTTAGGTTTTGCGTCTGCCACCTTTCCTGTCTATGCTCCCCTAAGACTAGAAGCCAGTACAACGTTGCTGTTTCTTCCTCAGCAAGCAGGAGGCACCTCCAGTTCCCCGTCCACCTGCGGGTAAGGGGTAACTCTACCTTCACCAGGGCACTGCACTGAGCTCTGATTTCAGGGAAAGCTGACAGAGTTTCAAAAATAGGACAAACAGGACCTAACTCTGTTGAACACTACAGAAGTCACTTGAGAGCCATCAAAAAAAAATTAATTAGTTCCATGACTGTATGTCTATAAAAGCTGGATTTTCTCCACACCAACTGCCAGTGTCTGCTGATGCCAGATTTTTATGGTGTCTTTCTGCCAGCCTGCTGAAAATAACTTTTTTGGTTTTGAATGTGGAAAAAATGTCATGCTGCTGGATTTTATTCTGAAGGGCAAAGTATTCACTCTCTACGCTTTCCAGCCATACCAGTAGGTAGCCTGGCTCAGCCTGTGCTAAACCGAAGGCTAAGCACCTTCTCTTTGTTTTCATTTTCTAATATTGCTTTCACCACCTTGAAAGTGGTAAAAATAATATCATCACCCAAGGTGAGAAGAACAAGATGGGAGGGACATACAGTTTAATTTATAAGACAGACCTCATGCAAATAAAGGAAAGTTCATTTTTACAGAGTGTCTCACTTCATTCCAATTTGGAAACCACACCAGAGATACGGTTGCATTAAAATGTGAGTCAAATTCTTCTTTATGTTTTAAGGAAAAAAATGTTGTATTGACTCAACTCAGAGCCCATACAGCATTCAGATGAACCCAAATCCATGATGCATTAGCAAGCAAAAGATTATGATGTCACCACAAATGTTATGAAGTCACTATTTCCAAATCAATGAAGCAGAAAAACAGATTTACAGGAACAAGATGGGCCAAATTAGGATTTCTTTTTCCCTATATTTTTCCTTCGAAGAATAAGCAAAGCTATCCAATTTGCAATCATAATGCTTGTTTTCTATATTGCTTGTTAGCATCACATAAGAACTACATAGAGTAGAATGATTACAGCCTTTAAAATAAAGTAACTAATTTGACTGAAATAATTCTGTGCATCTGTTTTTCATTTTCGACTTTGTCCATATCAGTAGTGCACTACTTTCATTTACTCATACCTCTGGGATTCAATTTCTTGCTTCTATCTTTACAATCCTGGTATATTCATTACATGGTAAAGGGGAGGGGGTGGAAGAGAGGAACAAATAATAGGTGAAGCTGCAGCAAATGGCACAAGGATACAGTCCCTTCCTGGAAAGAGGATTTTGTGGCGAACCATTTCTCCCATAATGCATCCCACAGACCATATATCCACTAGAACAGCAGAGACAGGGAAGTGAAGAAGGAGGAAAAAAAGCAAAGTTAACTATGACATTTCACTCCTAAAGGAGGGGAAAAAGAGCAGGGTGATCAGAACAGTACAGTTTGTTTTGCCTTTTTTTTTTCTTTCCCCATATCTCACAAAAGCTAAAATAAATAAATAAGTAAACTCTGTGTCAGTCAGCTCAGTGGTAATGAGCAACAATGGTGCAAAAAGTTTAAAATCAACACTATCGGAAAAAAGCTCACCGCTAGCAAGTGAAGTAACAACTGCACAGAATCATGCTTTACACTGAGTTTACAGTGGAAAAAAAAAAACAACTTTTTTTTTTTTTTAAATGAAGAAGCAAAGAAAACACTCCAGATGATGATCATCTGGAATAAAGCCCACTTGCAGCCAGGCAGCCTGCAGGCACGGTCCTGCAGGAGTGTGTCTCTTTGCAGCAGTACCTGGGAGGTTCCAGATGGAACTGCTCAGAGAAGTAAAAGCTGCATGGACAAATACCACCCTTAAGGGCTATCTAGAACTCCTGCTTGAGGATCTAAAACCTATGTCCCATCCATATATAGCTATTTACACGTATCTCTCAGTACCTATATACCAACTAGAAAGAACCAGACAGTGAGACTTGTGTGGAATCTGCTTTTGACTCTATCGGTACTCAAAATAAATGCTAAAATAAATGATCGCTTCGCAGGACAAGTATTAACAAGAATAAGAGCATTTCTTTTCTTCCTGATCCTGCATTCAGGTTTTAGATGCAATAACAGTTACATTACCTCTTTGACTTGGGTGGGGTTTTTTTTTTTGCTTTTTTCCCCCCTCCAAGTCTTACAAGAAAAAAGCCAAGACATAATGACATAGTGTGGGCAGAAAGAAAAGATCCAGATCCAAATGTGAAGGGGAAAACCTGCCTCAAAAATCTGCTTTGAATCCTCATTTTGTGATCATATTTAATCTATATGGCCAGTTTCTCCTCTTTTTCTTCCCCCTTTTTAACCTTCAAAAACAATCCAAAACAAACCAAAGAAACAAACAAACAACTCATTTTTCGGTAAAACAAAATAAAGGTGAAATGTTCCATTTGGGAAAGGGAGGGTATAGGCATCAGGGGCACAGGATAGCAGGAACATGCCTGAGGCTGTAGCAGTTTTCTTCACAGTGATGGTTTTGGGAGCTTCCACAGGAAGTGCAGCAAACCAGTGTTAATTATGCATCTTTAGCCAACCAAGTGCAGAAAGAAAATGAAAGCAGTAAACAGTCCTTATACAGGCAGTGGACATAGTAAGGGGAAAAAAAAGTAGGGGAGCTTCAGTAATGTGACAGCATAGGCCAGAGCAGGGAAGCAAAGAACAACCCTTTCTGTTGCCTTCCCTGGGAGAAGGATCAGAGTCTCCAAGCAGACCAGCTCCTCAGACAGCTGACCTTCATTTTCAAATGGTTTGTCTTCTTTCAGTGTTTACTTCATTTTCATTTTGTACAAGTAAGACAAGTTCATTTATCTTGAGCCAGATTCATTGCCCAGGAGAGTCAAAGGAGGCCTCTATGTTAACTTCAATGGGCATTTGAGCAAGACCTTTAGATGTGGCAAAAATTCTTGGTATCTTTCCAGCTGTATACTTCATTACAAAAGTGTCTCTTAGCTTTTCTTTGTGCCATTTTAATCATGTGAAAACCGAGTGCCTTCTCTGTCTTTTCAGGGACAATTATAACAACAAGGAATCATTTACTACATGTTTTGAAAGAAAAAAAGTGGATATTTGGAGTATTGAGGAGCTATATAAAGCGTGCTGAGCCTAGATCAAGTTTATAATGACACTCATCAAAATACTTTAAGAAACATTACTCTTATAAAAAATATTTTTCCATACTGTTGGAATCTGCTCAATAAGTGTCTACTTTCTAGACTTTCATGTTAAAATCTGTACTGTAAACTCATAAACATTACAAACAATTAATGCAAAGACTTCCTGATTTTGGAAGAGGTTTTGTGAGTATGCCTGTGTCCCTGATTAAGACACAGAATCAGCTCCCCCTAGTCAGTTTCGCTGTCCTTCACAGAATGCAGTTGGCTGTTAATCAAAATCCACCTGCAGATTAGCTAGCCTCTTCAACATGAATTAAATAGGAGACTTTTTAATAAATCCCTGTTTTTGACATTTGTTGTTTTACACTAGCATTTGTCACTGAAAAGTTTCTTTGTCAAACAGAAAAGTGGCAGTTTTTGACAGCAGAATCTGAGTCATGGCAGATTTTTCTCCACTGCACACTTTATCCCCTCGTTTCCTGCCCAGTCTACCTGACACATATTTGATTCTCAGTTTAGATATAAAATAAGAATCACTTTTAAAGTTTCCTTTTCATCCCATGCAAAATGTGACTTGTCCTTGCTTGCTTCTCTATAGCGTGTAGCCCCTTCCTACTTTTCACTATGTTTCCAGGGACCAAGAGTTACGTAGTTCCTTCCCAGACTTTTAAGAACAAAGTCCTATTTACATCTAGATGTAAATATGGATGCATGGTTTTTTTTTGCTTTTTAGCTTGTTTTTTTTTTCCTTTTTCCTCTTCTCTCCAACTCTACTTTCCATTAAAAAGAGACTTTAACTACAGAATTTATATCTAGATCTTGACCAAATGAAATCCATCAGAAAAACCTGTGACTTCAGTTAAACCTACCATAAAGATAGAAATTGGTCTTGAAATTCAGATCTAATTCCAGGTTTGGAGAAATTCTAGAAAAGCTAGGACTCCCTGCTTTAGCTTGTAATTCTCTTCTTCCTCCCTCGAACATTTCAGAGACCCAGACCCAAATCCATCATGCAGCAACTCCAGTAGTTCGTACCATGCTTCATAGCCACAGAAACCAAACACACTCTGCTCAGAAAGGGCTGACTGTATTTGATAAGTTCAAAAATAACTAAGAACAGGTTTACCATTATTCTGCAATCCCACGTTGATAACTTTGCCACTATTACACCCCAAAAACAGTTAGTAGCTGCAGTACCCAACAGTGAGAAATTCCTCTAAATCACCTGTCTTTTAAATTCAAGATGTCATTTCCTGTTACATTTTCTTTTTCTCCTTCTGGTGCCCCTTACAGTTGTAGAGGCAGACCTTATACTTCAGGTTGCACTGCGCCTGCTATGAAATGGCAGCCCTACCGTTCTCCTTGTAGCCCATTCCCAAGATGACCTCTGGTGCTCTGTAGTAACGTGTCACCACATATGGAGTCATCATGAAGCTAGTGCCCGCAGTCCTGGCCAGTCCAAAATCCAAAATCTTCAACGTGCAGTCAGATTTTACCACAATATTACTTGGTTTTAAATCCTGCAAAAGACAGTAAACAGAATGAAGACTGCCCTTCATAAAGCTAACCACAGCAGTGATCTGGATTGATATTTTTAGATTGCCTCATTCTTTTACTCCCTAACACTGATAGTTAACAACCAGAAATCACTTGCCAGTACATGGAAAATTTTGCTACTGTTTCTCTACAATGTCTTTTAGAAGGTGTTGCTTATTTGGCTTACTCTGGGACTTTCGTCAGATGGTGGGAACTTAACTGTTGTTAAATAACTTCATTTAGCTGTTTAAGAAGTTGATTATTAAAGTACTATTCTGTGGGTTCATTTTTTTTTAAATGCTGTCAGCCTAACAGATATTCCAACTGTATATGTAGAGATAGCTTACTGTTCATTTATTACAAAAATAATTCAACTCATTCTTTCCCAGAAAATTTTCTTGAAACAAGATATATACCCTCCTCTATAAACACAACATAACAAGAAATGAGGCTTTCATTTACTGTAAAGCAACATTCACCTCATAATCCATTTTATTAGCCCTATTTTCTTCCCTTCATAAGGAAAGGGAAACATCTTATTTTTTTCAGCTGGAAATCCAAAATTAGTAAAATTTTAATATAGAATCAGGATATTTTTAATTAATTCAGTATTGCTTCCTGCTCACGTGAACTGCTCCCTCTCTTGTCAGCAATCACAGTGCTACCTCCACCATTCACAGCTGAGTACCGCATACTTAGCAGCCACAGCACTCTGAGGTAGAGAAGTAAAATGAGAGGATGCATTTAATATATATATAGCAGCCTTTTCATTCATTTTAGCACGTGTAAGTAGTGGTAAATATCAATTCTGTATGTCCTGCCTGCTCTCTGTGGAGCTTGATCAAATCACACTTGTACGATACCACCACACCTATTCAGAGAATTTGAATGCCACGCATGCTAGATGCAGCTAGCTGCATTTTAAGGAGCAATAAAAGTTCTCTACACATTTCAGAGATCACAATCACTTTGGTGATTTCCAGTGTGTTGGTTACTTCTGTTATTTTAGTAAGCACATTACTTAATCCTATTTTTGAAACAATCATGCAGCCACTCTGCCAATGGAATGGGCTATGATTGGTAAATTTACAGTGGTATTACTGAGAGATAGGACTTAGATCCAGAATACACAAGAAACTCAACTGGTTTCTGAAGTCTTCATGAGAATTGCATTTGCTGCCCTAAGTTTCAAACCAAAGTCTCCTTACCCTATGAATAATTCCTGCAGAGTGAAGATGCTTGATACCACAGAGCATTTGGTACAGTAGATAAGACATTCGCTCATGGTCCAGCTCCATCTGAATCACCTGGCATAGATTGGCATCCATTAACTCCATCACCAGGTAACTGAATGAAAAAGCACAGTCACGAGATTATCATCTGTTTTAAGGAAAAACCACAGTATCATTTCCAGTAAGTAACAATGCCTTTCCATGCTTCAAAATTTAGTTGATTTCTGCTGACTGGAAGTAACACAATTAAAGAGTAACTAAGCCTACAGCTCATTCACAATCTTACCACCATGGTGTTTGCATCTCACTGCAAAGACACTGTTCTTGGTGGGCTGGTAAGCCTTTCTGGGTATGTTCATTCCCCAGAGACTATAGGCTACATGGATTAACAGGCAGAACGAAGCTGAACTGTGCAGAACACGGAAGAGTTACAAGCATCAAATGACATGACTACTTGGCCTTCGTTATAAGGAATAGCTCTCACAGTAAATGTAGTAATCCGAGAGCAGTGGTGATGTCTGAGAGGCTAGAACATACATCCCCATGTGAAATGTCTCCTAAACCCTCCTAAGACTGCATGACTTAGCTCAATTCTCATTACAAATAATTGGTCTTGAGCTTCTGGAAAATAAGCTTCATTGACAACCTCAGCAGGACTTGAACCCAATCCCCTTTGGAGGGAAGTTAATAGGTTTAACACATCAGCACATTTCTTATGAGACATCTCATAAGCACAGCTGAATCTTAATTGTAACATTACATCAAACTTTGGGGAAAACACTAGCTTTCTATACGAGCTGCATGCCTTGTCTTCTCTCCAGCACTAGTTACCTCTTGTGCTCTGTATGTGTCTGCAGTGACAATATTATGCAGAGGATTCATATACCAGAACCAAAACCATACTCGCCTGACTCCAACCACTGCTATTTGTCAGTTATCACCACTGATATCAGAACTCAGAATGGGAATACATTTCCATACAATGCATACACAATATGGGAAAGACTGAAAGATAAAAGGAATATAGGCATACACAACACTATTTGAAGTTCCATTCAGTGTAGGTTTACACTATGCATAGTAGTGCTTGTGCAGTTGGACAATGTTCAGCGGAGATGCTAGTTATCCTCTGCACCTAGCACTAGCTCCCCAGGCAAGTAATTTAAGGCAGTCAAAGCAAACATGAAAGATATTTCACACTCGTCTCTCTTACAGGAAATTATTTCAGAGTAAATTGCTGCATTTCAAAACCTCACCCAACTCAAGGAACTGTGCAATAACCGTAATTTCCCAAGCAATCTAACAACACAAAAGCAGGCTCTTTTTAACTGCTCTTACCTCTTCTTCTGCATTTGAAGGTATATACAAATGACTAACCCTCTCAAGAAGAGCTTTTCACACTTATAACATTTAGGAAATCCAGTATTTGGCACCTTATAGATATCAGAAGTGCTCTGAACATGGGAATGCAGAATATCTGTCTAACCACAGTGTAGACCACACACCACCATTTCTTTAGAGGAGCTCATATTCTCTGTATTCTGATGAGTTATTGCATTCACGGTACACTAATGGACTGCATCTCAAAAGCTTTAGTTTAATTACTTCCTGTATTACTTACACATCCTGGAACTCCTCCAGAGATTTCTGTGGTGTGAAGACATTTAATAAACTGATAATCTGAAAAGCAGAGCAAAACAAAAGGAGGAAGAGAAGTGATAAAGGTAAGCAGCTGAATCCATTTTGAAGTGTGTATTAAAGGATAAACTCTGCTTTTCACTGCTCAATTCATACTAACACTTCTCACTTTATGACTCAGTAAAAAGCTGGCAACATTCAAAATAAAATGCCTCAGATGTCTAAGATTTTTTCAAGATGCAATTGAAATGGCTTCTGAGAGAAGGATTAGTGATGGTGAATGACAAGCCAAAATGCTAAGTCCTCTGAATTCTGAATTTACAGGTTCAAAGACCAACCATGGCTCAATCCAAGATAACAGTCCTCGTGCTACAGCCAGAAATTTCTTAAATATGAAGAAAATATATCTGAGAAGAGAAATAATCAAGGACTATCACACTGAAAATAAACAGATGACCTTCCTTCTCTCTGATGTGGCCTCAATCCCTTTGAGTGCACATATGCATACATACTGACACAATTTCTATCCCAAGAGGCACAGCTTTTTAGTAGGAGCACTTGAAAAGGGCAGACACATCCTGGGAAATACACTTTGCATGCAGTATCTCCTGTTTTACTTGCTTTTTAAATATGATGGGCTATTGAAAGACACTGACAGCAATAGCAAAACAGCACATAGAAAAGATGTGACCTCAGGGATCCAAATTCCCTATGCTTTTCCTTCTTTGCAGACAACAAACATAGAAAACAGCAGCACAGCTACCATGAAGACCACATCTGAACCTCCATTATCCATCTCTTATCTGTTTATGGAAAAACAGTAGACAAGAATGTATTCTGCTCTCTCTCTCCTTCCATCACCTTCACCTTAACAGCAGGACTCTCATTTGGCATAGACTTTACAGAAATACATGCAAAAAACTCACTCTCCTATGTGGGGACACAGAATCAGAGAGAAAGTAGTCCTTGAGCGTAGTTTATTTTTCATTTCTCTCTCTCTCTCTTTTTTTTGTTTTTTAAATTAAAAAAGGCACTCAACAGAAGAGTTTTCTTCCTAATGAACATTGGTCTGATTCCCCACAGAAAACTTACATTTTTGTGATTCACACACTTCATAAGGACCAGCTCTCTGTAAGCTCTCTTGGCATGAGTTTGGTTCTGAAACGGTCTGCTGAGCTTCTTAATGGCCACGTTTCTGTCAAGGATGGCATCGTATGCAGCACTGCAATAATTACAAACACAAGAGTTATACATCTTAGAGGAGCTTCTTCATTTCTTATGGCAAATTCCTGAGCCTCAAGACTACTATATCCGTTTTTGTTCTCCCTGAGAAAAATACTGGGACAAGGAGAGAGTGTCCAGTGAGAAAAAAGAAGCCATCAAAAGGAAACATACGCTACATATATATATATATATATATATATATATATAAGCCAGGCTGGATGGGGCTTTGGGCAATCTGGTCTAGTGAGTGGTGTCCTTGCCCATGGCAGGGGGGTTGGAACAAGGTGATCTCTAAGGTCCCTTCCAACCTGAACCATTCTATGATTCTATGATATATATATATACTGTCCTACAGAGGACAGTATGCACCACTACTTCTGAACTCCAGGTTCTTAGGAATGTAATTAGGATTTATTTTCAAAGAGTGAAAATAAAGGAATAAGTAACTCTAAATAAAAATACAATGAAACTTTGATGAGGCAAGAAGTTGTTTCACAAAGCAACTCCATGCATTGGGTACTAAGGAGAGGCTTTTGCTCTTCCTATCGTAATTAATGACATGTCCACCAAGCGTCTCAATGAACAATTCCCCCACCTTTATTTAGAATGTATTTTGGCTTTTCCTTATCACATTTCTAATGGNCCTCGGTTCTGTTCAGTGCTGCTGGGTGTTATCAGCCATGTTTTCTTTCTAGAACCAAAACACAGCTTTGTAGCAGACACTGAGAGAAAGTTTCAGTTGGAAACTAAGACAGGAATCAAATTATTTAAGAATTCCTATAGATCACATCATCCAATTCCAATAACATGCCTGAAAACAGAACTACTTGTTAAAACTTCTTTAACAATTTTTTTTTTTGCTGAAAGGAAATGATACATATGCTTAATTAAAAAATTTGAGAACATAAAGAAATACAGGTTCAAGTTTGCAAAGTGGTCTCTTAAAAATGGGCTTTTAAAATTCTTTAGTTTTTAAATATTTTGCACAACCTTAACATATTTTGATAATCTTCACCTCCTATGAGTTTGAGCCACTTTTATTTGGTCACTCAAATCTGACTACACAAACTCCAATTCTGACATTGTATAAATGCATTTTAGAAATGTTCTCAAACTAATAGTCCTCAGATCCTGTTCCTGATTCTTCTTTTTCCCAAGAATGTGAAAAGGTGTGCCACAACTTTGTTGCTACTCCAAGAAAAGCAGCAATGTATTTCCCAGAAGATAAATCCATTAGATCACTAGTTATTCCAACAATGACAACTTGAAGCACCAGTGTAACTCTTCAAAATCCTGTAAGCTTTTTTTCCTATTAATCCCTGTTTATTGTAGGTATTCACTTACATTGTCCTACTGACCACGTACAGAGCAGAAAGTAGACAAGCATCAAAAGCTTAGTTACAAAACCAACAAAAATTTACTAGTGCACCAAAAAGCATTGGCAATGTCTGTCTTAAAATGGTTTCTCCTTCTCCACTTATGTGATTCCCAGTTACACTACTCTAATATCAGCAACACACCAAATACATCCCCCAAAGAGGAACAGTTGATTACTAGAGGTGGTAAAGAATGCTTTAGTCATCTACTGACATTCGGGGCAGAATGATTTGATTTTCCCTGAGAGTGTCTGTTATATGAGAGGCCTAGAAAAGAGAAGGCTCAGGGAACTTAATCACTGTTTTTACATATCCAGTAGGATGAAGTAAAGAAGATGGAGCCAGACTCTTGCAGTGGTCCTGAGCAACCTGCAGTAGTTAACTTTGCTTTGAACAGCGGGGCTGCACTAGGTGCTCTCCAACATTAATTGTTTAGTCATTTTATAGCCCTTCATTCTTCTCTTATCATAATTAACATGTAGAATTTTTATGATTCAACTAATTGTATGCTAGGCACATGTGTAAATACAAAACAGATGCTGCAGTCACTTCAGTTAAGGAACGTACGAAAAAACTTTGATGACAAGACTGTCAAAGGACTTTATTCCGGTCAGTGAATTTCACTCAGATTTTATGTTAGAAGGGACAAGATGTGCAATTTATAAACTAACAGCATATAGCAGAAAGGAAATCTGCAGAAACTGGCAGAATTGTGGCTTTCATTCTCTTTTGGGTCCTCCCAGTCCTTCATGTAATGTAACACCTACTTCCTCAACTCCAGAGGAAAACAGAAACAACTACAAAAATCCTTTGGTACAGCAATATTTACTTTGAGATACAAGGACCTCAAATGTAGTTCTTCCCTTCTACCAAATGGAAGATGTCCAACTACTTCAAGCCATCAATACAGGAATTAATTGCATCGAGTCAATTAATAGTGCTGACTCTTTTTCCTATTCACCAGAGAAGCTTTTGTTTACAGACAGCCAACTCTGCATTTTAGCACAATGAAATTACAGATACCACATGTAGGTCTTCTCTCTGGTGCTTGCTAGACAAAATCCTTACCTTGGAATACCAAGGTTAGTACTGATGATATATCAGCCTTCTTAGGACAAACTTCAATCACTGGCAGCAGAGTGGCTGTTTAAACAGGTTACTCAAGAGAGCAGGAATAGGAGAGAGAGTGCCTGAGAACTGCTGTGAAGAGGTCAACTGTGAAAGGTAATTTCAAGATCTCCAATAAGAGAACGGACATGCATCCAAAAGTCTGTGCTCTGTTCTCTGGAAACTGTATTGCAATACCTCTGCTCAACTACAAAATTATTTTTGAATTTATGCAGTTGTCATATTTTGGTAACAAAGACTGTAATTCAACCCCCAGTCACGTAATAAAATTTTACTTCAACATAAGCTCAAAAAAAAAAATCCTCCAAGTTTACTATCAAATCTCTGGTAGCTGTACAGATGGAAAGCACAGTAAACAAACTCTTCCCCTATAAATTCTGTTTATGAGTAATCTTTTAAGGTAGAAGCTAGTGTTAAAACTGCCTTTTTAAAACTGTAAATAATACGAAACAAACCAATTTAGCAGAGAGAAAGATTTTAGCCAGATGTGAAAATAAATTAAACTACCAAGACTTGTAAGCAATTATAGCTACTTCAGCTACTTAACAAGCCTTTGCTGATCCTAGGAAAACAGAAAAAAAAAAGGCATTTTAGAATAACAGATTTATACAGATAACCATTTCCCATTGATGTTGCGTGGGAGTTTAGACATTTGAAGGACCAGGCAATAATTTTTCTACCTATGTTAAAAAGCAAAGAAAATTCTAGTTTAATGTCCAAGATGTTATTTGAAAAAACACCTGCCAACTCTGCAAAACAATTCTTCCCCTACAGGAAGTAATAACTCTTAATCAATAACGAAACCTAATATTTATAACTTTCATTTTAGTCTACCTCAGAACAGACTGCCATAGGTAGAGCATATACTGGGACAAGGTATTAAAACCTTTCTGAAAATCTATTCCTAGTATTAAGTCAACTTGGTGAAGTGACAGGCTTTGGTCATCTACATCTTCCTCCAGAAAGACTCCAGCTGCAACTCAGTTATTAGGAATCACTGCTATTTGTATTTGCATTACTCAATCTTTTTTACTAAGGAAGCTTAGTCATTGACATTAGCATTTACCTTATTTCTTTCATTCTAGCACAGCAAAATGAAAAAACTGCAACTGATCTATTCAAACAAACCACTGAATTGTGTATTTTAATCAGCTTGGTTATTAATGCTCATATCTCCATCAGTGGAAGGAATCGGCAACCTCAAAAAATGTTTAAAACACCAGTGCTACCTCATCCTCAGCAGTGACCACTGACATACCAAGAACAAATTATATATATGTATACAGATCGGTAAATATATATACACAGAGATAAAAAAAAAAAGAAAAGAAAAGAAAAGCAGAGATGGGCATACATATGAATCCTTTTCACAGCAATTTCCTGGCTCAAACTCTCTGCGTTGGTTTTAGATACCCAACATTACCGCACTTACTGAAGAAGTAATTTTTAGGAATGTGAAGAGCCAAGCCAAATCTTACTTTACATCAAGCAACATTTCTATGTAAGTATTTTATGAAACTTTATCTGTAAAATATTTTAAGCACCTTCTTTTTTTGCTCTGTTTGAAGTTCCATTTCAGGCAAGCATGCTTCCAAAAAAGAAGACTGCAAAATTGAATAATTTCACTTTAAGTAAATTTTAAAAAGTGTTCTGGAATTATTAATATTATTATTATTTTTAAAGTTGGCCTCTCCTGTCAGTTCAGATTTTAGAATGAACTTAGACCTCTTCATCCTTACCTTGTTTCTCCTGACATTTAATTTTCCAAAAGTAGACATTGATGCATTTATATTTACAGACAATGCACATTCCTCTCTTCAGTAATTATTTTTAAACATTAAGAAAAGCACTATTTTTAGAGTGAAAACTTATCTCCAGAAAGTATCTTTCCCATGAAAACGGTGTAAAACAAGACAAAAGAATTCCAAGCCTGAACCGACACGGAAGGAACAAACCCCCCAAACAGCACAACTCCAAGGCCACTGTAATCAATTAGAGCCTTTCAATGTCCTCACTAGGTCTGGAGCCAAGCCGATGTGCTGAGAACCCAGAAAATAAGTGATGTGACCCTAATGAAAAGTGGCATGTCTGTAGTTAGGAATGGCTACTGCACCCTCTGGATCAGGACTACTATTTCTCAAAATGAAGAGAAATTTAAGTATACTCTGAGACAGTGTTCAGAGCAATGTACTTACAGTATCATAATGGATGACTGATGTACCTTTACAGTTAGCGCATATCCAGCCATGTATTTGGAGTTTCCATTAGCTCACAGCTTCTTTTAATCAGCTGGAAACAGTTGGAAATACAATCAAGCTGCCTCACAAAAGCAGTACATTTTTATTTTTTTCAAACACCATCCCCATAGCTATTTCACAGACCAAATAAACCAACCTCCAAGACCTTCTGCGAGCTTCCTCATTGCAGCAGAGATCACCAATTGAGCTTAAACTGCTCCTTTCTTCACTGAGTGGGGCAAAGCTGCAAACAATGCTGCAGCAGAAGCAAAGTAATTAACTGCCAAATATTCAATATGTGATCTCATGTCCCACTGCAGGAATGAAGTAGCATGAAAGAGGACAGAAATACTTGAATCATGTGGGATGACCATTCCAGGCCTTGAATGGCAGTACACAATTGGCATCAAGATCATACTGTGAATCCTGCAGCATATGCACTTCAAAGATGTACCACTAAAACTGGACAGTTTTAAAACAAAGTTTCAATATGTAGTGGATTATATATATATATATATATTTTTTTACAAAGAAATCTGTTAGAGAATGAATAGAGGTCTCCGTTCAGTGATTCAGTGTGTATGTGCTTCCATGTATTGAATAAACCACAAATCTACTACACACAAAATCTAGTTATAACGGAAAATGCATATCTTGCTCTCTGATTTGCACAACACTGCATTTTACACACTGTACTAGAAATGCTTCCTTTCAAACTATGCATCGAAGACCTCTTCTAATACCAAACTAAGTCTTCTGAAAAAGGGAAAGATTATTCTCTGCTTCACGTTATGGATTTTACCTTGAGATGTTAAGTTGAAATACTTCAGAGAAGTATTCAGAGCAGAGAAGAGCATACTTAGCAAATTTTGTCTTAAGAATACCTTTGTCTCATGTCTTATTACATTACGGTATCACTGAAATTTTTACTGTAGCATTTCAACATGTATCTTCTCACTTCACTACAACAGATCTATCCTATTTCCTACTTTGCAAAATACAGCTCTCCAGAGTTCCTGGTTAAACTGAAGTGTGCTCTAGTTGACCTTTGTTTTTTCAGATGTCAGATGAAAACTCTCTGGTTAGTCATACATTAAACAAGAAAAGGTGACTTAAAGAGGTCTACAAACATTTCTGTGTGAAAATGAGTGGAAATGATCAAAAATAGAAACTGCTCATGCAACCAGTTATAACTGTGCTTATTGAATCAACACTAAGACAGATAAATCCTGGCCATAGCTTCAAGAGACTCCTTGAAAATCAGTATCTTCCCTGTTGGATCTGTGGTGGTGTTTATCTAGGTAACTATGATCCTACAGAACTTGTTCAGAGATCCAAATGCACACATGCTTGCCCTTTAAAAAGCAAACACAAAGAAGTCCAAGCCTAGACCTCATCCAATTCCTTTAATGTTACCAGTAAAGGACTATAAAGTACTGTTTTCACATCCATGAGATCTGCAGTGCAATTTTGAACATCTATTACTTGTTCTAAGTACAACACTCAGCCACATTGCTTGAAATATCAAACCAGATCGCCCTTTCAAGCAAAAATAAACAGTGGAGTGCAGTGAATTTGTATTTCCAAGGGCAAGAAGATTTGAAAACCTCACTGTGAGACCTATTTCACAATTCGGTCATGCTGAGACTACAATTATTCACTGAACTTTCAGACTACTGGTCTGAAATAAGATGACTGAGTTCCTGTACATAAGACAATGCACATTGCATAGCTAAAATGCTTACTTCTAGTGAACATATTTACTATTCAAGTTCACTCAATATATGCCAGCTGTGCTATCCTGTAAATTCTCTACTTACCCTACTCTTACTCACTCTTTGTAGGCTTGAGAATTTATTGAAGCCAGAGCAAGACAAAGAGCTGAAAAACAGATCAGAGCTGGGGTTGCCTCTAAGTATACAGTTGCAAAGAAATACAGGGACAAAGGAAGCTGCAATGCAATCGGTAGTTGAAACAAATTGAGTGAACGTTTGTCTAGCAGATAGTGAACGGGCATAAGACATGGAATCTGGCAAGCAGATTCCAGATTTGGTGTTCTCAATTCACAGCAGGGTAAATAAACTTTGGACAGCTTTCAAGGTTTAAGAATCAAAGCAGCAAACCCAGGAGAGTTTCAGTTTCCTCATATAACAGAATCGTAGGTATTGGAAGGGATCTCTGGAGATCAGCTAGTCCAACCCTCTGCTAAAGGAATTTCCCTATTGTAGGTCACACAGGAAAGCATTCAGGTGGGTTTTGAATATCTCCAGAGAAGGAAACTCCACAACCTCTCTGGACAGCCTGCTCCAGTGCTCTCTCAGCCTCACAGTAAAGATTTTTCTTCTCATGTTCATATGGAGCTTCCTATGTTACATTTTATGCCAGTTGCCCCTCATTCTGCCACTGCACACCACTGAAAAGAGCCTGGTCCCACCCATTTGATTCCCAGCCATTAAATATTTATAAGCATTGGTAAGATCTCCTCTCAGCTTTCACTTCCCCAGGCTGAACAGCCCCAGATATTTCAGCCTTTCCTTATAAATGAGGTGCTCCAGGCCCCTTATCATCTTTGTGGCCCTCCACTGGACTGTAGAAGTTCTCTGTCTTTCTTGAACTGAGGAGTCCAGAACTGGATGCAGTATTCCAGATGTGGCCTCACCAGGGCAGAGTAGAGGGGGAGGATCAGTTCCCTCAACCTACTGGCCATGCTCTTTTTAATGCCCCCCAGGATACCATCGGCCATCTTGGCCACCAGGGCACACTGCTGGCTCATGGCCAACCTGTTGTCCACAAACAGGAAACCTGTTGGCCAACAGGAATGTATAAGATGAGGGAATTATGGATACCAAGGAAGACTGTGTGCACCCGGTTGAGTTTCTAGTACTTTCAAGCTGGTGGTCACATGATAATTCTGATATTTTTGGATCTGCAAACTGAAATAGGAAACATCTATCTGTCTTCCATACCCACCTCACAGTCATAATTTAAAAGACTTGCTGGCTTGTCTGACAAACAGAACAAAAGCCATCAGTTTAGAGAGAAAAAAAATTAACATTTCTTGCTACATTTCTCAACTGATTAAAACCTAGAACTCAATCAAGCACTGAAAGCATATTGTCAGTAAGTGACCATCTGCAATGCAATGAGCATGGAAGGAAGAAAAAAGTAACTGTGAAAGATTAACCCTAAAAGATTACTCAAATTCTAGATTCCCAAGGTGACTGCTGTGACCTCTGAAAGACTATTCTAAGCAGAGGCAGGTGATCAGAGATACTGAAATGTTATTTGTTGCTGTTCTGGGAGGGAACAAAGCCAATGCTCATGTCCACGTTGTGTTTACCCACCCTGTCCCTACTCTGTACCCAACTTAATCACCCTATGTTGCTCTAACTCACCCAGCATGCTTATCTCCAATTGGACAACTCCAAAAGGACAGTTTCTCAGAGTGAGGGACATCTCTGACACAGCAAAGATGCTAGTGGGTGAAACTGATGGTTTATAAAGATATAAAATATTTTACCTGATGTATAAAAAAGCCAAAACGGTCCTGTTCAACAAGAACAAAGTAATACATCTCATGGGTTTTAGGGTTGCTCTGTTACACCAGAATGCATTAGAAACAGACTTCACCTAGGCTCATTTTATATTTATCTCATTTTATATTTTCTTTCTGCTTTACTTAACCTCTGTTCATCAGCTGTCCCTATTGTTTCTGTCTGTTGAAGGATAACAGGTCTTGGGATGATGGACAATCTTTGCTTTCTGTAAAGCACTGTGAAAATCTGTGGACCACAGCAGTATCAGAGAATAAACATCACCGTGACGACAAGGAAAACAATGAGCTGCATTTCATTCCAGACTGGCTCTAGTTTTTCTATTTTTAGTTCAATTTCTTCTTTGTTATCTGCTCTTTTATTTGGATGCTCCATCCTGTAGCGCCACTCCAATTCCAGCTAGTCACATTTTCCTACCGTAGTAGAAACCTCTTGTCCTGAAAGGGTAATAGAAGTGTTATTTTCTCTGCTGTCAAACATGAAGTAATCAGCGCGGATGATGCAATAAACTTCATTTCAGTGGAGACAGGATTTCAGATTAATGGAATAGAGGGGAAAGACTGAACTCTCACAAGGACTGACGGCAATGCACTGACTGTAGTTAATTCCAACCCCAATTTCCTCCCTGAAATGATATTTATCTGCAGCTGATTTTCAAGCAAAGACAACGAGAGACCACAGGGGAAACATGGAGAGTCTTAAAAATGCCTGACATGCCGAAGCATAGAAGTGAGATAGAGGAAAGAAATGTGAGAAGAAGGAGAACTGGCAGTAACCAAAATGAAGTCGTTGGTGGGGCAGGAGCAGAAAGATGCTTCTCATCTATAAAAAGAGTTAAAAAACTTTTTCACTGTCTAGTAGCCAAAAACATAAATAAAAATGAGTTTTACTTGCCGCTACAGAAAGAGGGAAAGCCATGCAAACATCAGTGACTTCTCTGTAGCCACAGAATTTACAAACAAATGATAAAAAAGAATATATATATTTTTAATGGCACTAATAGTGCCACAGATGCTTATTCATATCCACAGACAAAACCTCCTCTATATATGAGTTGTACTGATCCAGTTGAAAATTCTGGGTGTAAACACTCAGAGGAGTCCCAAAGTGCCTCTGCAGTATTGCAGCTTATGACTGAGTTTACTGTGCTATCAGGGTTCACAAAAATGGGCAGTGCAGAGATAGTTTCTAAACCAGTTGATTTCATTTTTTGTTCTGTTTTTAAATCAATCTGAAGAGGGAATAACAGGACTACATTTTGCCAGTTTAGCTTTTGTAGTCATGGGAACAATATGGGTTGTTTAAGGAGAAAAGAGTCAGAGAAACAGGCAGTCTGATTACTTCAGAGACAGCCACTGATCTCTTTTCTAACAGAGCATGCTGTGGCATGTTTTATTACATATCATTGTGATTTCCAGAATTTAAATTACATTTTAGATTTCTGTATACTAGCAAACAGAAATGAAACATGAGAAGATAAACATGAAATATATGGTGACTTCCTCCCTACCAGGAGTCTCTACAGTTAAGTAGGAAAAGGATATTACCAAAAAAAAAAAATTGAGAATTATTTTTTGAAAACTAATTACATGTCAGCCCATATTCTTTTATTGGTTTAAGCTTTCAAGGAAAAAAATAAGATGCCAACAATAACAGTTGTTCAAACATTACATCTCTGTGGTATCTCTGTCATTTAAAAATGAGTCTTCATTCTGTCTCAGCTTCCTTCATGCTCAGCTACTGCCTGTATTTTTTTCTTCTTCTTCTTTCCTACTTAAAGATATTGGTAGATAGAAGTAGCCTTGTGAACCAAAACAAACATAAGCTGCTTATTCCTGAAGACAATTAGCTCATTTTTCAGATACGTTATGTACTATTTGACATACGGCAGCTGTTTTCTGTAATCCTAAAGGCAGTCCAAGTTGAGTTATTTGTTGAGTCATTAGCAAGACCATCACAAGACCATCACGTCCTCTAACCCCTAAGAAACCCAACTATCTCTGAATATATGATACTATGCAAATTCTAATAACATTACCTTCAGAAAGACAAATCTACCCAAATTAGTTAAGTGCTGTCACTTTTAGTATTCCAGGGACTGAGTCCACAGAGATGTTAAATCTTTTCTGTTCCCACTGAGAGTCTCTTCAACATCTTAACATTCACATACCGGCAATGTACATTCTTTACACAATTTTGAAATTTGCTATCTTTCTTAACAACAAAGGCCTAGTTTTAGAAGAATGAAAAAAAAAAAAACCAGAATGTGCTGTTTCAAATGTAAATCAAGTGGTGGTTAATGGCTAACTGAATACATGAAATAAAGTTTTTGGCATTTCAGAGCAGTGACACACTAGAAAATTCAGACAATACTACATGTGATTGTAGTTATTGGAAAAAAAACACTGCAATGTAAAAAATGAATGAGTGAAGCTTGAAACTTGCTGTGAGTTTACTTATGGTATTTCAACATACAAGAACTTGCCAAAGTAGACAAAATAAAAACTTGGCAGTAATTTATATCGTGTTCTTGGGAGAAAAAAATCTCAGTGAGTGTTGTCATGTAATGAGATATTAGCACTGGGAAACAACAGAGAATTTGTTTAAATTGGTATGTTCATTTCACTGCATTGTGAGCTATCACCACACTGCTAAACTGACAGCTATTTTCTACATTCCTCTCATACAACACGCTTGTACAGCTCTCTAAAGGTTGTCTTCAAACACCTCCTCAGGAACGGCGTGTCAAAGCACGTCAGCGAAGCACACAGCAGCAGGAGAAACTTAAAACAAGCTCAACTAATGGATACAAATTGGAGAATCTTTAAGAGAACAGGATAAATCCACAGGACCAGCTGCCAATTTTAAGCACAAAAAGTGTGTGAAATGTGGCTGTGGGACTAAACTAACTGAACTCGAGACACACACTCAGGTACTGATTCACACAAAAGCCTGTGACTGACAAGATTACACTGCCACTCCCTTCAGGGCCAGGGAAATTCTAGGTGTATCTGGATACACTGGCTGCTTCAGTTTTCCTCTGAATAACGTGTACTCTTTTTTTTCTTCTAAGAAAATTACTGATCTGTCTTGTGGTGAGAACACTGTGGGACTATGCTGGTTTATACAAGCAGACCCACTGACCTCTACCGAGGAATACAGCATTTCAATTCAGTGGAACAAAGAGATTAAAATACTATCGTACAGCAATTTCCAGCTAAGGAATGGAAATAAGTTGGTGCATTAACTTTGAAACACTGAGATGCCCACTTCTGTCTCTTTTCCACTGCACCATGGCAAACACAAAATCTTCCTGGATCAGTGTATCAGTGTGGGCTCAGAGCTGAGCACAAAGTGACAATCCCTTTTTCTTTGGATTTTACCACTATTTCCATTGCAGCATCACTTTGGAGCCTTTCACTTAGACCAGGAGTCAGTTATGCCAAACAAAAAAAGAAAATAAGGATAATGATAACACAAAGAGTTTTTTTTTTTTTTTTGCAAACTCAAGGACCTGATACTCTTCACCTTTTACAAGGAGATTCCACATAGAAGGTTGTTATATTAAACGAAAAGCTATGTTTTAATGGCTCTATGATTTAACATTCCATCTTCACAGGCTTCTACCAGAGATCTGTGGAACGGAAGAGGCTTCCCTAAAATAATTGTCTTAGAGTGTATTATACATGAATATCTGGAGAATTAAAGGAAGTTTTTGCCAACTTAACACATTTTCCATAACTGCTACCACAATTCAACAGGATATTTCCCTGTGACAGCTCCAAGAAGAACAACAACAGAAAAAAGCTTTGCATTGGACAGGATTTGTCCCATTAACCACCTCTCTGTACTTCATCCCTAGACTTCGGGCACTACAGTGATTGCTTTAGGGAGACAGTGCACAGCTAGACAAGCAACAACAACCATCATCATCACAGCATCATGCTTCGGAAGAACTCTATAGTCCTTAATATTCAACCACCAAATTACAATTAAATCAGCAAAGGAGAACCTATGGTAATCTCAGACAACATAACAAGTTATCTGTTGACTTCCTGACTCTGTTAGAAGGAACTCAAGAAGACACTGCTATCTCTTCCATCTTCTTAATCAAAGATAACACAAAATCACATAACTAATTCCAAAAAACACTACAACAAACTGCCTATTTACTGCTTCAAGGATAACATATCCAGTGAAAAGTTATCAGGTCTCTTAAAAAACATCCTGAAAGCATAATTCCTGCTCCTATGCTCCTGCAGAAGCATTTCTCCAAGACGCAAAAACTTGCACAAGCTAGAAAGCACAAAGCACATTCCACTCAACACAGCACTAAACTGTATTCCAGCATCCTACAGTATGAAAGCCTATCTTCATTTTTCAGCAACAACGAAGAAAAACATTCAGGATTTCAGCTGAAAGATATCATCAGGTTCATCTTGCCCAGCCAACCTGGTCTCATGATAATGGACATAGGTGTAGGTCCCAATGTGGTCCTAAACCAGGGCAACTTTCTTCATACACAGCTACTAAGATCTTAATTACTTGCATCCTCAAGTATATAGGTGACATCTTTGCTACCTACCTTGGAAAACTTCCTTGCTTCCACCATAAATTCAAGAACCCTCATACTCCCTTTGAATTGCTTTTGGAACACTCCTGTACAACATAATTTTTCTACATGTCACAGGCAGTGTGAAAAATATCGCAGTATCAAAATTGTTAACTGAAAGCCACTGCAGAAATACTACAGATTAACTGCCTTGCTTTCAGGCATACAACATCATAAAACATAAAAAACATTTTAAACATTATAATGTTTAAAACAATAAAAACATAAATTAATTAATTAAATTAATGTATAAAACAATATAATCATTATAAAACATAAAAATATACTTGCTCCAACATCAGTATATTTCTGATTATTTTATGGAACATGAGAATACTTCTCTCTTGTCTAAACTGTCCATATCCACAGGCCGAAAGTGACCTGTCTCTTGTTTTTCCTTAAAATAAGGCAGTTTTCACCTCACCTCCCTTTTAACATGGCAGAGTGGTATCAACTCCCTGTTCTCTCAGTCGTTTAGATGGTACATACCTAATTAAACCCAGAAAACTGTACTCATTTTACCTGTGAAGTTTTTTGTTTCTACTGCAGACCTAAAGATCAACTTGTGGTCAAAAGTCAGTACAATAAACTACAAACTTATTTCACCTAAGTCCTATTGTCATCATGTCTATAATACCGTGGCAATTTTACACAGACACACCAGTATTTCTCACAGATGTTACTGGGATTTACAGTGAGCAGTTTATACTTTCATTAACAGCAGGAACATCTCTGCTCAGATTCCAGGCTATTTTCCGTCCTCCTTCTGGCAAAAATCATTTTGTAAACATGGTTAACACAAATCCCATTGAAAGCTCCCACATCTAATTTCACAAGATACTGAGTGCACTACGTCTAAAGCCAGTACCACTTTCTCACCGAGTTTTTAATAATTTCACAGGGGCACAGTGACAATTGTAACTAACACTCACACCATATGCCTTGCTCTTTTTCACAAAATTTTAATAAATTATCATCTCCCAAAGAACTCTGTATCTTTACTTCAATGTTTCCCTGAAAAGAAAATGATTTTATCTTTGATATAATTTTCAGAATAATGAATGGAAATCAAGTTTCAGCTTCTTTCACAACCACATTCTCTTCTTCCTATGCTCACTTCTGTTCCATGACATGCATTATTGTTCGCACAAATTCTCCTGTTGAATTCTATTTACAGAATAACATAAGACAAGCTGGGCACTTGGCCACATCCAAGTTAGTGAAAATGAAGTTGCTGCTAGCAAGTGGAATTTGGTCCCAAAGTTAGTGCTGAGGCAGTCCTTGACACAGAATATAAATGCGTATCTTACACCTAAATGGTACTGATTTGATACCAAATTATTGAAAAACTACTATTAAATAGGTCCCTGTTTCTGAAGATGTTGGAACTGCATTTCTGTGGTCAAGTACTAGGCAAAACAGAAAAAAAATCACCAGAATTCAGTTTTCCCAGTGCAGAAAAGACTTGCAAGCTGTGAAAAGGTAGACTAGTCTATCATTCTATAGTCAAGAAGCAGGACACCTACCACAAATGCTAGCAGCAGCTTTGTCCTGAAAGTGTAGCTGGCATTTAGCAACAGTGATCTACCTTTATCATTCCATAAAAAACATCTCCTGGTATACACTAAAGCAGTCTCCAACAGCTGAGTAACTTCTCATTCCACTCAGAAAACTGGTAGCGTCCTTTTGCCTACAATTACCTGGAAGAAAAATCCAGAAATAATGCATGCTCTGAGGAGGCTGGGCCTAGGCGAGGAAACAAGCAGGAATCACCCGCTCAGCTCCTACTTTTCTGCCAGTTCTGGCACTATGAGCTATAGTTGCATGCCAGGTACAACTGCATGCTTCTTGAACAACCAATGATAACATGTAAACAGAGCCATAGGATCTAAAAGACAATATGACCTAGATTTTTCCCATTCGTCATAGAGGCCCTTTGCATGGCTATTTTTGCAAAACAAACAAGATAAGCAGGGCAAAATACCTCCCCTTCCAGAGCCAGCTGCACGCAAAAATAGGCAGGGCTTCAGAATAATTTTTCCTTTTCTTAAATTTATCTGTTTTTTTCTAGATAGTTCTCTGTATCCATCAAAAATGCCACATATGTAGAAGAAACTTAAATGTAAGTTTACTGTGTAAACTTATTATGAAGTAATACCATATAAGTAGAATGGAACTTACAACAGAAGGTTGTTTATAGTGAGTTGTCTTCCCTTAGCTAAATTACGTGTATTATCTCATACATTTTTTTTCCACCAACTTATTGCTCTACCTTTGGTTCTTCATTTTTTGCTCTTAGCATGTTAATGTATTTCTGGTAAATTATGGCTCACAACAGCTAGACTACAACATGGCACATACAAAATAAAAAGGATTATCTTCCCTACCTGTCACGTAATACTTCTCTGTCTGCATCACCAAAAAGAGACCTTTCATGGCCTCAACATGTTGCTCAGTCATTTAGGGGAAATTGTATTACTTTTCCCTTGAATTTTTTTGCTTTCTCATTTGATTTTCTGTTCCAGGGCATCCCTAATATTTCCTGTCAACTCTTAGTATAAAAGACAAATTTATGCTACTTTACTGATTTTATTTATTATTATTATTGCTGTTTATGATTAGTCATTACAGCAAATCAACTGCAGAAAGGCTCAACAAACTCCTATTTTCTTCTAAAACAAATGGAGTACAGTCATTAATATTTGTTACTTACATAAGTGGACAACTGGTGCAAAATGAACATTACTAGTACTTATTACAAAAGCAATTTTCTTTCTCAAAAGCATTTTTAAACTAATCTTTAGCCCTTTTATGTCTAAGACATAAAAGAAAGAACTTGATACTTCAGATCAATCTTTAGACTCATGTTCTCAAAGTATACCATAGTCTGTCACAGGTGTGACAGACTGAGGACTAAGGACACATTGTTAATTGCTGTCGCACTGTCAATTGTAGTGCCGATGTCAATGATCTGCGGAAGCCTGCTTGCCTACAGGTTAAACACACCTGTTGCTTTACCATTGCCTCTAACTCCAAGGTAGCACACACTACATCCAAGTCAGAAAAGAGCAGTGATAAAGATGACAGATGCAATTAGAACTTCACCCCTGGTCAAGTTATAGAGAAAACATCTGAAGTGTTAACTACTTAATGCCGCATAATTTAGTAGGAGACAAATGCCTGCACAGGACATTAAAATACAAGCTGCTGTAACTGAAATTAAAAAGTGATCTCTAAAAATGTAGTCAAAGAAAATATTATAATCTTTAAACACGATCATTTCAAATTCCATAAACCTTTCACATTATTAAGGAGAGCTGATCAATTTTTGTCTTTTGTTTCTATTTTTCACATTATTGCAACATCTATGTTAAAAATAAAGGAAACATTAGCAGTTAGCTTGATACTGAAGACTTCCATTGCAAATGCTGTAGAATGCTGTGGAATGTGACCAGTTCCTGTACAGTGCTCTATGACTTTCACTGTATGAAGACTAAAATTACAGGGCTTACTCAGGATACAATTTGCACTGCCTCTGGAAATAGTGCCACAGTTGTCAGTTATAGTAAGCTCTTTCTCCTTTCTTGCTAGTTACATTTTGCTATGTGGAGAAACAAACCCTGTGCTAACATTCTCACCAGCAGGAGAATTCAGTAGGCTCCTTTTGCCTCAGGATATTTGTTGCCTGACTCTTATTTTTGCAATTTCAGACAATGTCCGTGACTAGCAAACTGTGAAGAAATGCAAAAGGCAAATTCTATTCAAAAGCATAAGAGAAAGTGCTGATACTTACCAAACTATTCCCTGAGCCCCAGAGCCAATAGGTTTCAAGTTCTGGTAGCGTTTGAGAACTGTGAAGGTCGAGTCACCTACTTCCACACTGTAGAACTGGTTGTCAACTTTGCTTTTGCTCATGTTGTAATGTTTGGCAATATATGACACATCCACTTGTTTCCCAAATCCCTGTTGTACAGAAGAAGGGAAGGGGGTTGGGAGGAAAGACAGAAACCAAAGCTGGTAAAACATCAGGATATTGAGGAAACACATTCAGTTTAGTTTTCAGTATAAAATCTTGTCGTTTTAGGCTCATGAATCCTCAAAGATTATGTCAAAGCCTCTTTCTCCCAGGAAATCATGACAAAAAGCCACTGATTAAAGGAAGTTGGTGAATTCTCCAGCTGATGTGTGGGGGCACAGTTAACGCTTAGCTGCTGGTCTGTGCTTGTCATTAATGTTGCTTTGTGACTACTGACTTATATGTTTATACCGATTCTGCCCTGATTTGTATTGCAATAAATATGTGATATTAGAACCTGAAGACTGCTATTGGTGTAAGTTCATTCACGTGAGTGGTAAAATGTCCCCTTAGTGTATGATAACCAGCTGATGAGAGGGCCTGTGATCTGACCTGGCTACTGGACAGTATTCAGTAGCAGAGGATATCTTCCAAGTTATGTGTTTCTGAGAATCAGTATGGGTTGTTCTTGTGATCTAACAAATGCGTTAGTTCCCAGGGGG
>WBMW01003688.1:897800-936484 GCA_013396635.1 Penelope pileata | reverse complement strand
AAAAAAAAAAAAGGATTTTCATGAAAAAAACAAGTTACTGCAAATGTTTTGTGCTTGCATAGCAGCTAGCTGTAATCTTGCCCATCCTTGTAGAAACACTATGCAAAAAGTTCCATTACAGGCATTTCATGACTTCTAGTGAGCACTGTTCATGAAAGAATATGGAGTAAAATACATACTAACGTTCAGGCAAAAATTGTAATTTAGTGGTTGCAATTTAGGATTTTATACTTTGTCATGTTGAGCATAGGATGCAAAGTTTAACATGTTACAGATCTGTCCTGAAGTGGTAGACGATTCACTCACAGAAGTCAGTGTTTTCCAGATGCACCCTAAAGAGGAGAAGCAGAGCCCAAATGCACATCTGCTGCTGCATATGCCTCTCTCTGCCTGTGCATTCAGTTTCTCTGCTCACAAATGCAATATCTGAATTTACTTAATTGCTCTGTTATAAATAGCTTTTCCAATACATCTGAATAATCTATGTGCTATATGCTATGTGACTGAAGAATACTAAGTTGAATTTTGACAGGGCAAGGAAAAATGAAAAAATTACTTTCGGAATATTATTTTTTCATTTTAAAAAGATACAATTCTAGTGTTCCATGAAACTGGTCATTAGAAATAGAAAACCGATTCTGCCAAGAACCTGGGTTCTCAGGTTTGCCCTAGGGATGGATGAACAAATACCCTTTCTCTGTCAGCTATCTCACTGGAGTGCCCATTGTCACTGGACAGGGTGGTCAATTCCAACTGTCTCATTTAGAGGCTTTGAAATTTTCTAATTGTAGCTGTTCATTCAAACAGAAAATCTCATTTCAGAAGAGCAATTAGAAACATTACATTTACTCATGAATCAGACACAGGGCAAGGGATTCCTTCCTTCCCCAAACACAGAAAGGAAGACATCAACACTGAAACAAGTGCTAAATCTGAGGTTAAATACTGGAATAATTCTGAAAGAGGTATGAATTTTTCTGATCTACAGAAAGAAAATATGCATCTGATTTGCACTGTGTAGCCTTAGTCTTCAAACTCCTACCACTATGTGAAGACAGATGAATAAATCTAGCTTGCTCAGCTACTCCTACCAGACCTAGAATTGAGAGGCTTTATTTGAATAATATGCTCCTGATAGACAGGAAATAATTCCAGCTCCCTCTGGCTAGACCAACACATTTGCAGCATGTTTTATTCTGATGTCATTATCAGAACAATGCAGACTATATTCAGCATTAGCACTTGTTACTCTGAAACCAATGTTAGGGAAATGTCAGCATAATGATCGCATTGCTTAGCAAGCCTGAATCATAGCCAGCTCCTCTGGAAGAGCAGATCCAGAAACTTTTTTAAGCCAGGGACTGTATGCAGACTTGGGGAGCCAGGCTTGCCATCACTTGTTTGCATCGCTGGTCCTGAGCTCCCCAACAGTAACTCATGTGGTATGGAGATACATGGGAGAAGATGTTTTTGTCACTCTAAGTTCAGAATCCTGAACACAACAAAACTACTTCTTTTCAAGTCAGACTGACCCTATAAATGGTTGGACTGAGGAATCCCACACTGCCTACTGTGGGACTTCTAAACTGCTGCCATTACAGCAGGCGGATATTTTTAATCCAGGAAAGTCTTGAAGATCAATTACTTGGGTAATTACTGTATGCAATTGCTTCAGTCATTCCAACAGCAATTGAAGCGATGTTGACTAACAGGACTCCGAAGAGCAGAGCCTGTAGGGCCTGGTCAGAACACAAAGGTCCCGATGAGCAGCTCACTTCTGAGTAATATGGGCCTTTTGTATAACAGTCATAGAATCATTAAGGTTGTAAAAGACCTCTAAGGTCATCTAGTCCAACCGTCCACCTGCCACCAATATTGCCCACTAAATCCTGTCCCTTAGTACCACATCTTGACATTTCTTGAACACCTCCAGAGACAGTGACTCAACCACCTCCCTGGGCAGCCTATTCCAGTGCCCAATCACTCTTTCAGAGAAGAAGTTTTTCCTAATATCCAACCGGAATCTCCCCTGGCGCAACGTGAGGCCATTACCTCTAGTCCTATCGCTATTGTTCATGTGCAACTAGAAAATGTAAAGACTGCTTAATTTTTTATGGAAGTTTTTAAAGAGTAACATTTTCTTCAAGTCTACTTAACTTGTGAGCAGTAAGGTGCATTGATAGAAAAGACTAATGACAAGAAATACTCATAAAATTTAAGGCAGGCTGATGTAGTTTGAAGCTCTCTCCAAGCAGAATGCCTCTTGTGAGTGACCTGCACTTCAGCTGTGGGGACAGGCCAATCAGTGTCCAGGTCATCTACTCATTTGCCTTGTCTCTTTAAAACTACACTGGTAATAAAATATAGCAAAAATACTCTACTTTGCTGATTTTTATTAGAGAAAATAAGCAAAATTAAAACATAAGAAGCCTACTGCTTAACCCCAAAGTACCTCTTAC
Organism: Penelope pileata; assembly: GCA_013396635.1. Taxonomy (NCBI): domain Eukaryota; kingdom Metazoa; phylum Chordata; class Aves; order Galliformes; family Cracidae; genus Penelope; species Penelope pileata. Next base: position 934,025 of record WBMW01003688.1, on the reverse strand, counting down.
TTTCACAAGAACCATGGGACAAATGATGTAATTATCCTTGTCATGATCAAAATTTAAATGAAATCCCTAAAGCAATGAATTAACAGTGTTATTGTATTAATCACATTTGATCAGATCTCCAAACCAAGATGACAAATAAGCAAATCATGAACCATTTCCAAATCAATACAACAGTCACTTCTGAAACAAGGACAATGAGATGGCAGTTTTGTTGTACTCTTAAAATTCAGCTAAAAAGGTTTTACCCTAAGCAAGGAAACGTATGCTCTTAACAGAGTGTGTAAATGTTAGTTTTCACGTCAAATCCCAAGTAAAAGGCTCTTCTCCAAGACTCCAGAGCCACGTTACTGATCTTAAAGAAACCTATCATTAGCATTTGGGATTCACTCCATTACATTTTCTCAGTGCGTACCCAAAATCCTTCTTGGTGCTGGTACAGAAGTTAATATCTCCCTTTTCTCTTGTGGCCCCCCACCTTCTTTCACCTACACGGTGTAAGCTACTTCCAAACAGGTTCTCCTGTACAATCCTTACAAATTCTGTACTGGCAGCTTAAGTTAAAGCTTTGACAATCTGACAGCAGAACAGACTAGAAGGCTAGGAATCTCTAGCATATGCCCTTCCACACATGCACCTAAAAGACAACCTTCTTTGATACTTGGTGGATACCACCACTCCAAGAAACTAGCAATCAGCACTTGACTAAGAATTAATAAATGGGGGAAAAGAATGGTGCTTAGACACTTGCCAATTAGGTTTACTTGGGAAGTCACATGGAAGACACATAGGTCTCGCAAAGGTCTTCTAGAAAAGTGAATTTCACTGCAGTTCCTAAATTTTCAAGCAAACTTCAGATGAACTTGGGAAAGTTACACTATTGGAATCCTAACATAGCAGTAAACATTGCAAGTGTGAAAATACTTAATTAAACACAAAGTTTTCCATCCTTTTTGCTTGGAACAAACCCTAAATAGTTTCACAGACTTCTGTGTAACATTGAAGATTATTGCTGAGACACAAACAATGCATTTGAGTGTCATTTTTTCCATGGTTTCCATAAATATTTGGACAACAGAATTATGATTTCAACACTAACTAGAGCTTAACTTTCATTTTCCACGTACAGGCATTTTCTTTGACTAGAAACAAGTTTAAAATTTGTAACAAATACCATCCTATTTCCTCTGTACTGGGAAACTTAAGAGCCATACTTGTACAGTTATTTGCTTAATATCGCAATGACTTGGAAGGAAAGGAAAATAGCTGTCAAGACTCAGATGGCTGAGAAGAAGGAAAATGATATGCTCACCATTACAGAATGCCTAGAGAACTCATTATTTGTTTTCAAAGAACAACTATTTAAAAATTCAGTGGAATTCAACTTACATGCACAGTTACAAGCTGCCTTTTCCTTTTTTCTGTTTTAAAGCACAAACAGCATTAAAGAGGGCTAAGAAAGCACAACAGAAAAATGACAATACTTCCTGTATTCTGAGGGAAATTGTTTCCTGATATTATCCCTGTTTATTTATCCATAAATAAAAGAAGTATATTGACTAGTTTTTGTTGATGGACATTTGTTTCTGAACACCATTCCTCCTATTATCGATAAGCTCAAAATACAAGGACTTCTTACAGCTCAACATCTCAAATGCATCTTAGCTTCTAGAAATATAAACAATGCTAATAGCACTTTAAGCTAAATTGCTCTCTTCTGCATTGCCAAGACAATCAGAGCTGTCTCAGATTATGTTAACAGGTATGAGCTGAGGGGAAACTCTCCCTCAGTATTAGCATCCAACCCTGCATGCACACAAAAATGCCTACAGGAAGAGATAAACATTTAAGGGTGCTATGATTCAAGGCTATTGAAAATAACTAAATGACTCTGAATGTGTGAAACAGATCAGGAAAACAATTAGATGAAAGACTGAAAAACTGTCTCCTAATTTGTAGTTGGCATAGTGCCCAAGGATGAGCAGGATGCAAAAGACAAGATGTTCTGGGCTAGCAGTGACAATGGCTCCCCAGGGTCACACCATCTCCACTCCATCCTAGACAAAAAGACTGGAAGGGAGGATGGCATGTTGCAGGCAGCAGACTCCCTGCACTGTTGGATTCCAAGATATTAGTATCTTAGAGCTACAATTTGACTTTAAAAGTCAGATGCTGAGATTATGCAAATGCATGTTCTGAAAGATGATAAAATCCTCAGGGTGTTCTTGCCAGCTCTGAACATGTACATAAAGACAAGCCCTGCCCACCTGAGTGAATCTGTAAAGCCAGCAGAACAATTTACCTACCACCCTCCCACTTGAATGGCTGTAATTTGCTCAGAAGATTCAAGTGCCAGAACTGTGCGACGAACAGACATTTACTGAATCTCTGCTTTGGATTTAATGGTCACAGGTTTTGCTGTGTAAATTTGGGAAGCCACAGAAGTCAATATTTAAGAAATATACAGTATCTTTGCATGGAAAGGACTACAAAGTTATTTGTCATTGTGTACTCTGTATGTGCCACATTTATGGCAGAAATACTATGTCCTCTTCTCGTCATAAAGCCAGACTTCTCATCTATTCTGGTTTCGGCTAGGATAATTTTCTTCCTACTATGGTACTCAAACAGCATAGGTAGAGATCAAATCTCCTACAAAGAATATCAAATAGATTTTTCACCTTGTGCGTGCTTACACTGAGTATTACAATGTTTATCTTATCAGCAACATCACATCACAGTTCCCCACTATCCTATCTTTCTCAACCTATAAGGACTTATTAATCACACAGTTTTCCTTATTTTAGTGCTTCCTGTGTTGTCACGGGGTAATTCCCTGCCTTCTTTTCATCCCTGTCCAGCAGTCTTCTCCTGGATCCCAGGTACAATGGGCACTCCTAAGAACTCAGTTTTTCAAGTAGACAAGTGACTATCTGCAAATAGCTTGACTTCGACAGATTAGTTCTTGATCATTTCACTGTATTTGCTTTGCACACTCCATTTTAAAACAAAACTTATTATAAGGAATGTAATATTCTTACGTGCTGAGTTTTTCATTAATTTCTATTTGTTTAACCTCTTCTAACTGCCAAATATCCAGCAGCTTCAGAACCGGCTTTTCTCTGGTTCTGATTACACAAGAAGAAATAGGGTTGCCCACGCTTTCATTTCTTTCTACTCAGAACACAAAGCAAAGCTCCATTTTCTCTTGTCTTCCACATGTTCACTGAGAATTAACTACTTTCAGTTGCTTCTTTTTTACAGGCAGAAAGTGGTTGTAGCTCATTTTTAACTGTGGTGTCACATGTTACTTAGAAGTCATCATGACCCAAAGGTGTTTGTTGGTCCAGACTTGTAAGAGAGAAGTAATGTGTGAGCATCTCCTCCGCAGAAGAACAAGTTCAAAATGATTTCCTATTTAGAAAACATCTGAACACACAGGTAACATACTACCCTGGCCATCATACCAATGACAGCAAGGATGAGAACACTCATCAACAAATGCTGAGAGTAAAGATTCTCGAGAATGAGGTTTCTTTACGGACAGGGACTTGATCTGTAGACTTGATCATGTATAATGTAGGGAAAATACAGGAAAGAAAGACATAAGAGTCGGTGTGAAAACTCAGGTAATGATGTTGGTAAACTTCTTAGTCATGCAGTGTCAGAGATGGGAAACTAGCAAAGGCGCAGGTTGGACCTGCATCTGAAACACAGGAAAGCAAAGGCAGCAGCCACGTCTAGCCTAAAAGAGCAATGAGGAGAAGAAACACTGTAGTTCCTACTCATCAGATTGTTCTTAGTCCATTCGTTTGAAAAAGAAGTAACAATATGGGAAGAAGCAAGATACAATTAAGATTAGGAAAGAGAAACAGCCACTGAAAGTTGGTCAAAGCATTGCACCACTAAGAAATGAAAAGAACAGTCAATTTATCAACAACAGCGGAGGGAACCTTCAAGTTCAGTGTGCTAAGATCACAGGAGAACTAAGATGGGATTAACACCTCATATTTATTGAATATATTGATGATATGGTATTTTTCAAATAGATTAAGTTTCTCACTAAGCTGGGACCACACTGAAATATTAGGTGTTGTTTAAGAAGCTTTCTTCTACTGTGCATGCAGGGCAGCAAAAAGGAAGGCAATGAAATGTTATGCCCCAATACACATCATGACATCCTTTACAAAGAAGGGTAAAGAAGCAGAACATAACAGCACAGGTTTAACTATTCCAAAAATTAAATGTCTGGATACAATTACATAATTACAGTATTCAACATGGAGAAGGCTAATGAAAAGACTCTCCCTCTTTTAATATGAGGCTACAAGGAGCTGAATAATTTAATTGCATCTCTTGCTAGAAATAGACAGTTCTTGATATTAAACAGTATCGTTTTAGTCCCAGAAATCTAAGATACAGGACAGTGCTTGTAGAATGGTTTATGAATGCCAATTAATCTCCTGCTGAGTAGAAGGCATAATTATAGGACATTCTAGATCAAGACAGCTTATTTAGCAGTTGAAGTAGTAACTCCATCCAATCTGATCAAGGCATTAATTTTAATTAAAATGGCTTATCAAAGTTAGAACAAAATTCAGAAACAAACAAGGTGAATGAATCAATTGAGAGCAATGCAAACAATAAAGCTGGTCTTTTCTGTTAGTAAAATGAACAGTTTTCTAAAATCAACTGATTTTTAAGAGCAAGCATTGTATGTAGGAAGCCTTTATACCATTTTATTCAAGCGGTGAAAAACAAAGCAAGTTATGAGAATGCAGGTGAAAAAATGTCGAAGGAGAAATTGAAGGTTTTATGTTTTTTTTCTTTGTGTCTTATTGTTTGGGATTTTGTAAAAATCCTAATCAGAGTAGAAGTTCACAAAAGCACTCTATATGCAAACTGAAAATTCATTCCAAGGGTTTCTTTCGGTGGCATCAGGTAAGCACCATTTCCAATTTCATTATGCAAAAACACTGACATATTCTATCTGGGGCATCAAATTGTTTAAACTGTCCAATAAAGACTAATGATGGTGCCACACCAAGAAATTACCACACGACTTCACATTGCTGATTCACATTAACCATTTTATTCATGTGCATAGCTAGGTTCCAGATATCTCAAAATGCCTTTGCCTGCTTTTTGGAAGAAAAAAATATATACATTATTGCAGCATTATGGAAATGCTATGAAGAATAAAACCTAGTAATAAAAATATAGTTTTCAAAGATAAGAAAATTTAGGACTATTGCTTCAAGTAAAAAATCATAGAGTTGTATTATACTGCAATTACCAAACCCTAACAGGGACCACACAGAAGCACAGTCATAGACTGCAGAAGTGTTTATGACTTGTGCAAAAACCATGTGCGGAGGGTGTGCAAATGAAGTCTAAATAAATGCAACCTATGCAGCTAACATTTAGAAAACTTGAAAATTCTGGCAGGCTGCACACTTCTTCGTGTTGGTGAGATGTTCGTTTAAAAACTAAACAAAGGAAAACATGGATAGGCCAGCGAGCATCCTTTAGACATTGTTAGTTATTATTCGGCACTTGAACATCCTATTCTACTCAAAATACACTGGTCTGTGCTACATTGCAATTCAGTAAGAATGTCTAGAATCCTAGAGATGTGACTCATTGGCAATATCAGCCTCACTAATGTCTCATGAAATTCTATAAGCCTAAGAATGAAATCTCATTGTCCTACCTTTTCTCTTACCTGAAAGTAGATGTTATTTTCCTCAGCCATCAAAAAGATAGCCCTTTCAGAAAAACATCTGGCTACCAATTTACTGTTATGACAGACTTAATTTTTATATTGCAAATGAGCAGAAAGCATATTTTGCTCACTCACGTAATTGTTTGTTCCTCAGAAAGGGCTTTACCCTAAGTTGGAAATACTCATCATGCTGAGCTAGCATTTTGTCACACAAAACTAGCAGACTCAATGCTATAAGCTCTATGTTAAATGGAGCAGCCTATAACTAGGTCTTTTCCTGTCATAGCACAAAAAGCTATGCTGTTTAGGCCATGAGAGAGAAGTCCCCACAAAACAGTTATTACAAGAAAAATAATGCCCTCAGTGGTAACAATCACTGGAGTACTTTTCAATATTTCACCTCTAAAAGAACACTTCAGAACAATTCAATATTTGATAGGAAGTCCATTGTGATGCACAAGTTCTAAGTGGGAACAGGACTATTCCTTTGTCTTTCAGTTGCACAAAAAGTGACCTGCACACTTCAGCTTGTTAAGAGACAACAAACTTTCATTATGCTGGCAATTCTGTTTCACATGGTAAACATATTAGTCACACACCTGCAGTAGTCAGAGCTTTCTTCAGTGGAAAAAGCTTGTATTCTAGCACACGATCACTAGAAACTCTCAACAAGTCAACAGCGCAGGATCCAACTACACAACACTGAATTGTGTCAGAACCTGCTGCATGCTTATATAACAGAAGTAACTTCTGCATTCGTTAAACCACATGAAAAAATTACTATGTTGAATTATGTTCACCAAAAACTACGTTTTTTTTTGGAATTCTTATCCAGGTACTTTTGGCATCCTTGTCAGCTCTATACACCTCAAGAGCTGAGTGGCAATATCTACATCTTGCTGATGATGAGCTCTCTGGCACATCGTTTTCTTTTGATAACAGCAGTCTCTGAATCTCTAAGATTTCCTGATTCAACAGACAATTTTCTGAAAAGTACAAACAAACTTCTTCATACTTGGACCACCTAATTACTAATAAATCAAAGGGTGTTTCCCCACTGGTATTGTGAATAAGCATGGAATAAACATTATTACTACCTGGAGACTATTGAGTAGTCTCTAAAATTGTAACAAATGGTAGACCAAATATTACCAGGTTGCACATAAATCCCACATCCTGCACTTTGCAATAAAGAAGAACAGCATCCATGAGAGGTAAGGGCTTAATGCAACAAAATATTTAATTCTGAGGTAGTGCTCTTGTGCTTAAAGCTACGTATATGCTTAACTGTTATTTGGATCAGGGCCTTTTTGGAGACAATAAATTAAGAAGCCACCTAAACTAGCTTTTATCCTCGGGGATAAATATGAAGATCTGAAGATCATGGAAAGCTGTTTGTGCAGTAAGTGCTTGAAGGATAAAACCCTGTTTCCCGTAATGTGGGAATAGCATATCTTACATTTATTTATTGAAAGACTCCTCTTTGGGTACTTGCCGCAGGCATGTGACATGAATCAGTTTCATCCACTGATAAAAATTCATCCAAAATGCTGTTGATTTCCTCATATATTTTTTAACAAAAACATTCATTGAAAATGTATTTAGTACTGTTTGTAACTTTCTGTTAAGCTAGAGTAATAGCAAAGGAATAATTACAACAGCATGTTTTGATTACTGTCTAAATCAAGAACTAGGAATGCAGTGACAGAAAGCATTCGCTATACATTGTCCAGAATCAGTTGATGTCCAGACTAAAAGGAGCACTGAACGTTAAGAGGAAATGATGAAAAGGAGCTTTCCACACATGTGTGAAGTAGAAATGTTTTTGTAAGTTCTTAGGTCTAAGCAAAAGGGAGAGGCAAGTTAGCTGTGCAAAAAATTGTATCTTGCACACTGAAAAGAAACTTTTCACTGAGGAAATTTTTTTTTTCCAAAAATTGCAAAATGTTTTGCAAACTCGATCCAAAAATCACAAAAAATACCATGTTTGCAAAAAAAACTATATATATATATACATGTATCTCCCCTTTCTCCTTTCAAAATTATTTGTTCCTAATCTGTGAAATGTATCCGGTTTTTGTTGAGGATGGCACTTAAGGCTACTTTTTGCAATCTATTGAACAAATTAACAAAACTGAGCAGAAAACAGTGGTAGAATCAAACAAGTTAAAAAATCATATACACATGAAGAAGAGGAGATAAGAAAGGGTAGAAAAAACTGTTAAACAGATTGTCAAGCTGTCAAGCCAAATAGACTGGATCCAATTTAGCGCTAACAATTTAGGAAGTTCAGAGCCGGCCTTCTCAGCAGAACAACTATTTGGTACTGTTGAGTTAAAAAACACAAAACTCCCAACACCTGTCACTGTTTTGTGTTAACTGCTTATATACAGCTTACAGCCCTCTCTTTTTTAGAATAGTACTTTTCACTTTCTCTGGCCCTAGAATGTAGGTGATATAAAGGGGAAAACCAGTGTTGATCCAAATTCAGTTTCTAAGAATGCAGTGCTGTTCTCACCACTCAAACAATGAAGAACGTCCCCTAATGTCCTTCCAAAGAGTTCAATTACTGGTGTTCCATCTCAAAAAAAAAAAAGAAGAAGAAGAAGAAGAAGAAGAACTCAAACAAAACATTTCCTAAGAAGTAAACTCAAAAGTCATCTTCAACTCATTATGGAAAAACACAATCGGAGATTTGACATCTGTGTATGTTAACTAACAATCTAACCAGCAGAATCAAAAATTTGACATATCAAAAAACATTTTTCTTCACCTCACAAAGTTAGTTTGAGCTTTTTAGACTTCAAAACATTGTAACCAAACAATTTTGTGGCTAATTTAAAGCACAGAATTGGCTATTGCACACTCTCATGACTCCAGAACCTGCACAGTGTATTTTGTTCAACCGAAGACAATATAAACCTTGCACAAATTCAATTACTCGCCCTATACGCCCAGTAGACATAGACTAATGAACAGAAAATTGTATTCAATGGTTACAATGCAAAAAGGCTCTGTCTCACATAAAGAGAAGCTAAGATTAAAAAGATTTAATTCAGATACTTCTGTCAAAGTATTTATGTAGGTACAGTTATTTTGGATGAAGAATTTTGTTTGATTCATCTTTAGGTTCATGGGAAATACAGCCAAGGTATTTTTTGTTCTCATCACATCAACAGATATTTGGGCAAAAATCAAAAATCATTAAGATCAAACTATGACAATCAAATTAAATAGAAATGCAATTTTTGTGGATTTTTTTTTTAGTTTTTATATATACTCTAATAGCCAGTTACATGCAATATGCTGCTGAAATTAACTTTTTCTTTTTTTTTCTATTAGCGCATAAATGAAAAAATAAAGTACAAGTATATACTGTACCTTGTTTTACCTGTAAGGAACACACACCTGACAAAAGGCAATCTTCACATCCAGGGTAGGTTCACCACAATAGTACAAGAAATGGCGGCTCATAAATACCTGCAATTAAAATATATACATATATAAATCTGTATGCCTGCTAATATGCAAGTGCAGATCATCTCTATAAACATTTGGGTTATAAAACCAACCTGAGTTGCTACCTAGCTCTTGAATAACAGAAATTGCTTAGAACACTGATCTGGGAATGGGCTTTAAAGTCATTCTAATACTTGTCAAGGTTACAGCCTCAAATAGTTCTTGATTACATAAGCAAAATTTTTACAGTAACCGAAGCCATTACCTCAAAGTTTATCTTGTCACTTCTATATTCCTATATTCTCAACAAAATCAGGTCAACAGGGTTGTATACAATGCAGAAATGGGAGATAGTTATTGTTATGGGGAGGAAAGGAACAAGTTAGTGGTTATTAGGAAAATTAGAGAATACAGAGACACTAATTATTTCATTGTATAAATTCATGCCCTACTATTTTATGAACAGTATGTGTACTTCCGGTCCTCATCTTAACATCTTACAACTTGGAAAGATGCAGAAAAAGGCAGGAACAATGCTCCAAAGCACACAGAGATTGCTTACAAAAACCAACTGCATAGACAGATTTTTTTTTTTAGTCTAGAACAGAGTCTGACTGAGGATATGCTGGAGATCCATAAGATGTGTCGCTTAGTGACAGTGAAAAGCAAAACATTTTTTATTTACTTGTTTTTAAGTAGACCACGTATCTGGCATCAAACTAAGCTATCAAATACCAGGTTTAGTATAAGTACAAAGAGATAATTCTTCATATGCAGTGTCTTCAGACTGTGAAACTTCGTGCCTTGAGTTGCTGTGGATGTCCAAAGTCAACTTAATAATATCACAAGGCAAATTCACATAATAAATCTTCCGAATCTGTTTCCCTAAAAATATCACCTCAGGCTCAAGACAATCCTGAGTCACAGTCTGCCACTATACACTCACCCTATTGCTATATACTTTCACAGGCACCTGATGTTGGCCAAGGAAGCCATATACTAGACAAGACAGGCCTGTGTACAGCATTACAGTTCTTTTCACTTTCTAAATTCCACAGTGTCACACTCAACTCTAGCTGATCGAGCCTTTCACAGCTGCATCCTCATGTGGGAAATAAAACACAGCAATATTATCAGGATAAAACAGGTAGCTATGTCACAAGACGCTGTAGCATATTAACTTTTCTGTACAACTCCACTTCAAAAAAGAAAAAAAGAAAAACTTTTAGCAGTGCAATTAAAAACTAGCAACTTTAATATAGAACTTCATATTTTCCTTACAAATATAAGCTCATTACAATAGTTAAAAATGCATCCATTGCTCCATTAAGACATAGCCATGACTCTGAAACTGTCTGGGCATCCTTAGGGCCCCTTTAATATACACTTCTCTGTTACAGGAACCAATAACTAACTGTAGCTGTAACTGCCCCCAAATAAAACAAAACAAAAACCAAAAACATTTGGAGTAACTTCAACTCTCCAAAACTGACCAAGACTTAGGAAACTACAAGAAAGTGTTCACTGATACCTGTAAACTTGAACACGTCATGTGTTGCTGTGTGTTTAATTTTTAATGAATGAACGAATTTCATACTGTTATGAAAGCAAGGATATGACCTTTTCTGCATCACATCATAGTGTCTGAGATTGCTGCCTCATTGCCCAGTGAGTCATTACTGGAGCTTCACATTCCCCGAGGGTTTGTATTAAAACGAAGAAATAAGTTTTAAAAAAAAAAAAGCTTTTAACATTAGTCATATTCCCAGTGATTTTTGGAAAGTCACCAGCTAATTGCACTCCCACACTGTAGGTATATACACTATGAAATCCTATTGGCTGGATGCACGATGCTGCTCTAATAATTAATGACTGATATGTCATTAGTCAGAACATGCCATATTCAAGACAGAGTCTAGTAATGGAAAGTTCCTCACTGAATTTACTGCAAAGTTCTACTGAGAGGATGCATTCTGTTTTACATACGCGTTACTACTCATACATGGCCCCTCAGTTTTCCACCAGAATGACTGTAACTCTTAACAGCCGTCCTGGGCAGAGCAATAAACTGGTAAAATTTATAAGCTGGAATACATTTTACTGTTTATTATGTTGCCTCTGCATGCAGCTACTGCTGATAAAATAACTGAAGCATGATATGCTTTAATGGTCTAGATTAACAATCATATTCCTCTGCAAGTGACATAGATCTAAGAAATCACAAAACCAAGAACGAGAATAACTTTGTGGCATTGAGTTTTGTAAGACTAAACCCATAGCAAAAGAGATTTGAGTTCATGTTTTCCACAATGAATGTCTTTGTACATGGAGTTTATACAAAATTTCCTTCAATGCCCTGTAAGTAATCCTACATAACTTCTAATATCTTAACACAAACTATACGTTCACATTCGACTACCCTTGATCATAGTCACGTAGCACTAGCTGACATCCTACCAGTAGATGTATCAGATGTGGCAAAGTAAAGAGAATTAAGAAGGGGACTGGTGCTGAGATAACTGTCACAGCACAAAGCAGATATAATGCAAGAAGCTACGTAGAAATAGCTTCACACACTGGAGATCTGAGTGTTAGGTGACAGCACAAGCATCTAATATTTCTTCAGCCTACTTATCACTCTATCTTTTCTGCCTTGAGCAAAATTATCCAGGGTGGGTAGAACTGAACAACACCGATACAACAAAATACCTTGAAATAAACCAGGCTGGAATCTAGCTGAGTAGCCACAGATCACGGTAGCATCATAGAGAGGAAATCTGCCTATGAAACAGCAACAACACAGTAAGATTTCAAATTTTCATGGGAATTAAAGTATCTCTATGCCAGAACCTGTAAAAACATACAGGTCTGAGCAGCAAAGATACTGTGATCTAGTTTCAGGCAAGACCAAACAAGGAAGCACTAAAATAGTAGGATGAAAGTAGGAGTGAGGGCAAGTCTAAGGAAGTGACTGTGCATGCTTATAATGTACGCAAGATATGTTGTGTTTTTGAAGTTTTCAGCTCAGAAATTTACTTTGATCTTACTTTGCTCTGCAGCTTTAGCTTATTCATACCAAGGAGAAAAAATGGCTTTGAGCCCGCTACCTGTTAAAAACAAAAACCCAAACATTTATTTTTACCTCATTTTACTCCTTTTACACATACAAAGATAAAACGTATCACATGACAACAGCAAAGACTTATTGAAAGACTTGCTTCCTCTTAAACTCCAAAGAGAAGTTCTCATAGAATAAAGGAAGCATCTTCACCTCCTGAGCCTTGCACCTTCCTTTCACCAAAGACATGTTTCTCATCTTTCCCTCACTATGGATATGCACACACTCTTGTCCTCCCATTAGCTTTTCCAAGTCTCTCTGCTGCTGTGTAGAACTTTTGCAATAGGGCTCTGGCAAGCCCTCTGTGAGCTCTCCTTTATCAGCTGCTTCCCCAAAAGCAACACTGAAGACACTATCTAACAAAAGCTGAAATTCTTCTCAGCTGCCCAATGGTACAGCTCACAAGTGAACGGCTGCTGCTGACTGTGAAGATAAGCTGAGCTACTTGGCCTGCTGCTCTGCCATTCTCTTCTTCACCCCCCTCTGCCTGCTCCCCTACCTGTTCAAATAAAGTGGGCTTGTGATATGCCCCAAGTTCAGCAATGAACTTCCTCTTCTGCTGCTGCATCCATCTTTCCTGGAGAAGGACTACTTGTGTTTTTAATGAGGATTAACTTATTGTTATTCAAACAGCTCTTGGAAGACTGACAGGATAAATAATAATGTTAGTATAATTACTGAGAGCAGAGAGCAAATAGGGTGATGATAGCAGACAAAGCAAAGTAGGAAAACAATAGTAGTTGCAGCTCTCAAAAATGTCTTCCCTGAGGTGCATCTTCCTGCTGCTCCTCGAATTTCTTCCTCACCCTCACGGCTATATGCTGTTGGTACTCTCCGAATGGCTGGGCAACCTGGCACTCAGTCTTTTGGCCTAGTCATCCTTTTTTCATTCCCAGACTGAACAGTAGCTGACATTAATTGGCTTCTGGATTTTGCAAGGAGAGCCTCTGTTTGCTTTAGGCCCATGAGGCGCAAGCTATCAGCCTGAGGGATCTGAGCTTTTGCTATACAGGCCCTACTCATGTCTCAGCACTTGCATGCACCATGTTGCCTCTCAGTTGCTCCGCTCACCTACTCCTCACAAGCTCCTGTGTCTGGAAAAAGCATCATGGGCACTTTCTTTTCAAAAAGCCTCTCCAGGACTTTTTATTGTCTCTTAATCAACAGGCAAATCCCTCCTTTCCAATGGATATTGGCCTTGGCCTATGAAACCATATTTTTTCTGTTCTGTCTACGGTCTCATTTTAATTATACTTGGAGTAACTGGGGGAAGCAATGGTATGAATAAAGTAATTACTAAGGTTAAATCCCAGCAGAAACAGCTCACTTTTAAATGACAGCACTTTGTAAATGATAGCATATAAGAATTTACAATAATCATGCAAGCAGTTCTAAAACTGAACCCTTGGAAGAGAAAGCAAATGGGTAAAGAATTTAAGAATAGCACTGAAAGGGCTTCTGGAAGAAAGATTTATGGAAAAAAAAAGAGCATGCAAACTGCAGAGATAAGGAACTGATAAGTAGATTTTCTTAGTGATCGTAGCCCACAGGAAGAAGACAGAAACAGATGAGCTCCCAGTCCGTCCTTACTACCAGCTTCTTGAGTACTCTCAAGTCAATTTTTAGGAGTTAAATATCTACACTTGACAATATCTGGTATAAATATCCATGCTGTAATTTATTTTCTTTTTAATCAGGTTTTCAAAGTCAAGCTGACCACCCAAACACTTTTATCAACGTGTACCATCAGAAATATAACCTGCTCCTGTGAGATCTTGCAGCAGATTAATTAGTCAAAGTTTATGATTGTAATCCTAAATACATGAGATAATTTTCTTAACGGAGAAAGAAGCAGCTCTATGTTTTTGATGATCAATAATTCAATCTAATGCACACTGATAGTGCATCTACTATATTGCACTCATCCCTTGTAGGTTTGTTTTCAGTTCCGCACACAGGTCCTTCTTTGCGTTTGGCCAGGATGTGGCCTAGCTCTTAACTGCCCAACTGAAGTGAAGCACCTATGCTTCACTGCTGCCCATCTTCATACAACCACACTGTTTGCAAAAAAGCTTTGCTTGAATTATTTATCAACTAGAATAAAAATAGAGCAAGAGAAAATCCTATCCTTTACTATGAAAGCAGAAGCAAGGAACAATAATGATAATTACATCCACTGAATACAATTAAAGTTTTACGGTCTGAAAAGACATATCAGAGAAATACTTAAAGAATAGATACATCCTGCAGTTGAATAGTGCTGCTGCAACAATGTCATTTGTTTTCCCACATGCAACACCAGAAATAGAGTAGCTGATTAATGCCAAGATACAGAATCATGAAGGTTATTGTTAGCTATCTGATATGTGGACAACCCCAAATTGGCACATAAGGGAAGAATTTACAGTTTTGTGAACTTAGGTCTTATAAGTAAGTAGGAGGTAAAAACAAGACATGTTCCTGTCAGGTTCGTGAATATGAGTAAAACAAACGATACATTAAAACACAAAGGTAAACTATTATAAGAAAATATTTTTTGTTTTCTTTGTTCCATATTTCTTTGTTTCAGTGACTTTATTGAAGACAGTGGGTGGTAATTTCAAAGATAGTAAGTAGAAATTTCTTCATGTAAATTTATATTTAGACCAACAAACTGACCTACTGTTGCAGAAAGAATATAGAGGCCAGCAATTTAAGACAGTAATTTGAGCCTTACAAAAAAAAACAGGCTGTCTAGGCTTATAATAGCTAATGGTTACAGCAAGATGCTATGGCTTAGGATTTGAATAAGACGCTCTTATTTGAGGCCTACTTTACAGGTAATATCACAGATGGTTATTCATGGATCCTATATTTGTCTTATGAGAAGCAGACACAAACAGACTAGCCAGAACATTCTCATGTTCTGGCTTTGCTGCAGCAGAAACTTTGCATCTCTGCTGTACTTATTCCAGCAGCATTTTCAACTCTCTACCATTTCACAAGACCCCCGCAGAGGGCCGTGTGGTTTATGTCCATGTACACAGACCTCTGAGAGCTAGGATTTAGCACTCAGAACCATGCATGAAAAAATGGCTCTTTTCCCAAATGTGAAATGTCCAACAGGAATGTGTCAAATGAAGTCCACCTTCCCAAGCTATGTGACATAAAACTACTCAACTGAAGCTAAAACAATAACATTGAAAAAAAAACACCCTCTATGCTGCAAAATCTTTTCCTGTACTTGTTGTCTTTTTGTACTAAATAAAAAAGATTGCAGCATAAGATACACTGTTTACAATGGCCATCATGTTCTTCTTCCATTGCAATTGCAGAGCTATAGTTCTACCCACATTTTCCAACTTCCCTCGTTGAAAGGAAATTGCTAATTCTGTGAGTTTCCATCACACTGTATCTTTGGAGATGCACAACAGACTGTAAAGAGTAAAGAAATGTTTGGTCCTACTTTGCTTAGTAAGAAAGGATTCAATGATTTGAGGGTCTCAGAGACTAGTATTTTACATCAGACATGAACTAGATCAGAAGAGTATGTCATTCATTCTACATGGAAAATTTCAAAAGCAATTTTTCATAAACCATACATTAAAAGAACTAAAAGGAGAAGAGGAGAGTAAATGATTTATAGAGGCAAATTAATACAGCAACATAAGTTTCTACAGTGCTGCAAGTGGAAGGCAGTATACCAAGGTTCTTCAAACCACTGCAAACTAAGCTGAACATCTAAGGGCAGGGCTGCCCTCTTCACACACTTCTTTTGGTCAAGGAAGAACTTCACTCAGTGCTTTGGTAAGAGAAAAGGATCCAAAGAAACATACTACGCAATCTTCTTGACTCATAGGTTGGGAAAATAGAAAATGGCAAGCCAAACCAGCTATTTTGTAATTTCTCCCTCTCCATCCCAAGCAAAACACAGACACAGTAGCTTGTACATCTTTCTGCCTGCAGTGAAAGACTCTGGTATGAGTAAATAGTTACCTGGAATCGGTTCTGCCAGGTAGACAGAACACGGCATCATTTAAAGCAGGAGCACCATCACAACAAAAAAAAACTAAAAAGGTAATGTTTTAGAGCACAGGAAAATCAAAATCAATTGAAATATTTTGTCTTTTCTTTGCCAATTTCCTTTAATTCAGTCCTCCCAGGTGAATGTTTCTGCACTGTTGAAATATTTTTTCCTATGAAAAGCCTTTAACATTTTCTTCAACCAGCTGTACTCTTAGGAGATACTGACTGCTTCCACGTCTAGCCCCTTGAAGTTCAAGAAATACAAGCTCACATATAGCCTGCATCAAATCCAAACTGATCATCTGCATGAGAGGTCTACTAAGTGCTTGTGCCAGCTGAGAGCCGCCATGCCAGTCACTGCCTCTGGCTGCTACACTGTGCTGTCTGGAAGGAAGTGATCAGGACTGCACAAGCTAAAACACTAAATCAGCATTGACAGACATCTTTCAGACTTTGTCGTATACCCCTTAAAAATGAAGAAAAATGCAGCCATTTGAAAAACAATACGGCAACCTTTCCATCACGCAAACATGATAAAATGGACAGGACAAAAATGACTGGCTTGACAACCTGTGACTTGATCATCATCTTGTAAATGCTAGAATGTGCTTCCTAAGGTGAACTGTAGTGTTTTTGGTTAAGTTACAAAAAATCAGTCCCCAAGTGGGATAGGGGAGAGAAAATCAGTGTCAACATATCAACATCAGAAAATATATCAACACCACTGTCCATACGAATGCTTTATGAGAATTTATTTCAGCCCCAAGGTGAACAAAATATTTGAGTTCATAAATTCCCTCTAAAACTTTCTGCTAGTCTCTGAATAAAGTCATTGTTTTTCATCTTTGAAAGACACAGTTGTTACCCCAAAAAAAGACTTGCATTTTAGGCAATTTTAGAAAAATTTCCAGCCAGGAAGAACAAGGCAGAAGCTACTACAAATAGGAGAAGACCTATTTTCTAAGACAGATCAGAAAAAGCATAATCCCTTCCAACCGCTATGATTATGTGATTCTGTGATCAAAAAGTTCAGGTGGCTTTTAGCAATAACTGCCTCTAAGAACAAACTCAAATTATACTTTCAAAAGGAACTATCTCAAGAGAGGACTAATAGAAAAAATACCATGATTTGAATTAAGAATTAAAGTAATGAGAACTTACAGAAATGACTGTTCCTGATTGATAAAGGATGTGAGGACATGGAATAGAAGTGGGTAACTGTAGTAAGAGTATCCATCACTGACAGCTGCTTTTACTACTGCTAATTACACAGACCTGTATGCAGGTGAACTCACCACCTTGACTGATAGTTTACATGTTGTCAACAGTACTCAAAACGCATCAATCCTAAATCATTCACATTTGTCATTTTTGCCATTTTCCCTCTCTTCTTTCCCTCATCTTGGGATATTTCTACCCTGCAGTTTAGCTAGGAAATACCATTAATAAACTGTAAGTACCTACTGGAAAACAGCACATGCGGGTAGCTCAACCTATTGATACTTTCTATAAGTATTCAGAGAAATACTTACTGTGTAAATGCCTAGTCAGTTAGTCTGCACAAAGCATCACAGTTTTCCCCCATTTGCATATCAAATTTGACCTAGAGGGATGAAGTCAGTTAAGGTATGTCACTTCTGAAGCGACTGTCTACTGTGCCCCCACTACACCCATCTACCAGGCTGGCCTAATTGGCCACATGACCCCAGTCCTGCCCACAGGCTGCTCACACTGAGGTAGCTGCCCATCTCTGGGACATGGCTGGGTTGCAGTAAGAAGTATTCTTTTGTTCTTGCATGTGAACCATTGTCAGTATACTCTTCATAGAGCATTTTAAGAAAGACTGCCTCTTCCTCTGTTCCTATTTTCAGAAAGTTTGTTGTTTGCTTTTCAATACTAAGATGAAAAAGTGCACTGAAGGACACTAATTTCCTGTATCATAAATAAGTTTAAGCCTTGCCTCCTAAACAAGAGAAGATGCTCAGAGAATCAGACAAGACCGTCCCTAAATATTTTCTGATACAGTTTTCACGCTCCAGTAGAAGATGCGTATAACACAAATCAACTTATATTCAAGCAATCTGGCATCCCATGTGAGGAATTATCCAGCTGAGAAGTTGCTGATTGATGCCTCTTCCCAATTTCAAAGCAGTGGCATGGGCTACAGCAAAATGCAATGTCACAATTGCTTTTGCTGCACACAAAAACAATTCATTGTGCAGGAAAATCATCTGAACTTAGAACATAAATTTACTTTGCATGGTTTCCAGCTTCTTGCAGACTAGAGCATGTTTTCCATATCTTACACTACATAAACCCTTTGTGTGTAACTGTGTGCACAGTTCACCTATTTCCCGGGTTACTCCTTTTTAGTACTTCTGCAGCAAGACTAGTAAGAGCTGACGCTCTGCAGGGAGGAAACCTGATAGTAAGAGACCATTAAGAGTCTTCCTCCACCCTCTCCCACCCCTGCAGTACAGTGTGCTAAACAAACAGATGAGCTAGCTATTTTACAGAACCAGGTTTACATCGCTCCTCAAGAGTTCCTTTGCACATGTTTTACAGGTGAGAAAACCAAGGCACCAGCAAAATAAATGGTATACCCATTCACTGACAATGTCAAGAATAAGGACTAAGGTAGCCTGTTTTAGTCCACCTACTGAAAGTGCTACTTATTATCTCTGGTATAATTTACATGCTTAAAAAATACTAATATAAAAAGGATGAGTTGAGCTCATAAACAAAATAGAAGTGAAGACTGATTCTCACTGAATCTCATTTTTCTCATAGTTGCCACAGTAACAAAATAACAAAATACAATTTTGATTGCACAGCCATGTTTTTTTTTTTTATATATGTCATTTTTGAATGCAAGCATTTTGCAAAACAGAAATGAGCAGCTGAAGAAACTGATTTATTTCTCTGTAACATCTATTATTTTCTCCATCATTCTTACGTTTTGCTTTACAAAAACTTTTTTTTCCTAGGGCGTGTTTCTAGGTTTTGCTGTGAAATCAAACAGATGCGTGAATAGTATTAGACTCCAAGTTCTTTTAGAGGACAAGGAGTTAAAAGTTGGGCTGAGAAGAACTTTGTGAATGATGAGAAGAAATTGGAAAAGGAACATGGAATTTTTAAAGCACAACGATAATTTTAAATCACTTGTGCGTCCATAAAAGTCACCTTTTTTTCCCCCATCTTTGCATTTCTGCCAACACCTTTTATCTGTCATTCTGTGTCGCCACTGATCCTGTGTCAGTGCTCTGTTCTCTAGGACATGGCAAAGAGGAAGGCTTTCTGTTATTTAAAACCTACAATAATTAACATTTAAGCTGTAACTTTAAAAACAAAAGAAATTCTTGTTCCAGATCTTGACCTCACAGGAAATAGTTTATGATACTGGATTTCTTCAATTTTTTTTTCTAACCTACATAACTCATCATCATAAGTAGTAATTTTCCAGAATCCATTGTATACCAAGCCTGTTACCACTTTCACAAGGATTGTTTTTACTATTTTATTATTCTTAGTTTTTTTTTAACTGAGGCTAACAATGGAAGGGTCTTCTGCTTTTTCTGGCCAAGCTGACCATCACTGGAAATTTTAAAAAAATATTAGAGGCCACAACTTTTGAAAACCAACACACACAATGAAGAAGAATTCCTATTTTATGATAGCTCAACTGCCTTATCACAAGGCCTCTAATATAATATTATTCCAAAAGATTTACAACAACAAACAAGGATTGGCCACAATGGTTACCATAAGATGCTTGAAATCTGGCTATTGATTACTCCAGAGTAAATTAAGCTTTGGCAGTTTAAGTGTACATAACTCAATTCAGTGAGTTTACAGACATCTTGTCCTCTTGGATGTTTACCAAGCTCAACAAATTCATTGCAGCAGGCAGGTGGTGAGACATGACATTACAAAAGCACTTCGTCCCTAATTCACATTCAACAAGTTCAAACTGAAGACAAGCATTTTGATCTCTTTATCGATTTTCCATAAATACATGTAGTTATATACTGCTATACAACAGTGAAATGATTCAGACATTTTCCTAAACTGAAACTTAATCTGCAGGAATGCCACTCATTGAGCACAACAGAATAGCAGGAAACACGTCCTGCTCTCCTGTTCATGACTCCAGCCTGTTTCCCTGACTTACAGGGCTGTATAAAGAAGCATCAGAATGAATACTTCATGTCAGCTGCCTTTACTTTTGCTCACATATGTAGCTTGTACCCCATGCTATGGAATTTAAATACAATTCATTCCCTGAAATAGCAAGAGAGGAGCGTTTCAACAGATTACTGGGACTTAAAATTTAGTAGACTCAGTCCTACTACAAAACTGTGATTCATTTCAGTACCTTCTCACAATCTCAGGCTGTCTGATTTACAGCAACATTTGATCTGCCAGCAGCATGTCTTTGTAATTCACGGCTGAAGCTATCTTCCAACAGAAGAATATTCAGGGAACAGTGTTACATTCTGCCCAAATGATTTTACACCTCAAGAAGAGCTGAAAAATTACATGCAAATGGAATGGGCTTGGCAGACCAGATATGCAGAACATACACACATTTATGTATGCCATGATTTTAGCACCCAGCATAACCGATTTGAGATGATCCAGTGCTGAACCATGCTACTTATCCTCATATGTAAAGCATAAAGAATTTGCACACATTCAGCACATTTATAAAAAAAACTGTGGGATGCATTCTTGGGGAGAATTTCAAGCTTCTTATACTTACATTACGCACATTATGACTTCCTTGGAAATTCAAGTCCTGTATATCTAGCTGATAGAGACTACAGTCTCAGAGAGGTGGAATATTTTGGATTTGTATTATGTTCATCTTACACAAGAAAGGACTTCTGGGGAGGCATGCCGTCTGCAAGTTTCAGCCTAGAGCCTCCCCTCCATTAGCCATAAAATCCATCATTTCACTGACTCTTGTTGCTTGTTGTTTGCTGCTAGAACTGCTAGAGAACTGCAATACTGAGGGGAATTTCACTCCACGGACACAAAGTAAAAAGCTAACAGAGGCTTTGTTTGCAGAAACCTCTTAACTAGCACAGGATGAGTTTGTCTTGCATTTTGGGCTTCCATCACCTCTTTTACAACATAGACTGATTGAAAGTTGTGTTGCATTTCTGTAACTGCATGTAGAGAGGTAGAAACGGACCTGAACATGATGACAATGCTGTTTCCAACAAAACTAATATGCCATACAAGCTCTCCACCAGTGTTCCCAGGCTGACCTGGGAATGATGCTAGGCAGAACAGCTGGAACAGCATTACCACCTCATCCCCAGCATCACCCAACCCTTTGTTTCTTGCCAGACCATCTTCAAATGACATGTCCGGGACCCCAGAATGAGCATGTCTCAGTATCATTTCCCAGGCACTGACTTAATGTGTAGCCTACAATGATAGCTCCAGCAGGGCCAGGACCCAGGAGGCTAAGCTTACTTGGTCATATTATAACATGAATTTAAATTGCTATGCTTAATTGTATCAAAGTTGGAAGGGGGAAAAAAAGTAGGCTACGTAAGATGCAAAAATGCTTTGTGATTTTCTGCAGCTGTTCTCAACATGGTTTAGCAAATGAGTTCTGGCTGACAGTCTGTGTTAAAATATCTTTAGTCTTTGTTAGTGTGTTAGCACACTATCATGATTAATCATTCTTATCATATTAATGTATGGGCACTTAAAAATGAACCGAGAACAGTCACACTGTACCCAGTACCACTAAATCATCTTCTATGTTATCATTTATACTACTATTATATTCTATTTAAAGTACAATACTACACATCCACGCAGCAAAGAACGTTATAAGAGCACCAAGATCATGATTTTGAAAAAATTTAAATACGGGTCTAAAGGAAATACGGACATGGAGGTAAACGTGTGTAAGGCTTGGCACAGGATCAGTAGCTGCATCCACAGAAGGGAAGCAATACTGGAATTAGATTTATAGGTGAAACTTCACTACAAGATAAAGCAACTAAGTAAATCAGGTCTACAGAGTGTAACCCTCACTGTCCAGTCTTAGATCTGCCACGCAAAATGTCATATTCATTCACAAACTAGGATTTTTTCAAAGGTTCACTGATTGGTCAGACCAGAATGAGTTCTGTTTATAAGGCTCCCAAGCCTGTTCTTTCTTACTTGTTTTTTAAAGGAATAAAGGTTTTGGTCACAGTCAGTTCTCCCTCACAGGTTGCTCACTACAAACTGCAGCTACAAAAAATCTTTAAACACCTCTACAAAGTGTTTCTACTCTGTTCTGATTACAGAATCACAGAATTGTAGGGGTTGGAAAGGACCTCTAGAGAACATTGAGTTCAACCCCCCTGCCAAAGCAAGTTCTCTACAGCAGGTCACAAAGGTGGGCATTCACATGGGTCTTGAATATCTCCAGAGAAGGAGACTCCACAACCTCACTGGACAGCCTGTTCCAGCACTCCATCACCTTCACTGTGAATAAGTTCTTATGCACATTGGTGTGGAACTTCCTATGCTCCAGGCTGAGGCCATTTCCCCTTGTCCTGTCCCCAAACACCACTGAAAAGAGATTGCCTGTGTCCCTTTGCCTCGCACACTTAAGATATTTATAGACATTAATAAGATCCCCTCTCAGCCTTCTTTTGCTCAAGGCTGAACAGACCCAGTTTACCCATCCTTTCCTCATAGGGGAGATGCCCCACACCCTTTATCATCTTTGTGGCCCTCTGCTCGATTCTTTCCAGGAGATCCCTTTTCTGTACTGGGAAGCCCAGAATTGGATACAGTACTCTAGCTGAGGCCTGACCGGGGCAGAGTAGAGGGGGAGGATCACCTCCCTCAACCTACTGGCCATGCTCTTTTCAACGCACCCCAGGATCCCATTGGCCTTCTTGGCCACCAGGGCACACTGCTGGCTCATGGCCAACCTGTTGTCCACCAGGATCTCCAGGTCCTTCTCTGCAGAGCTCCTCTCCAGCAGGTCATCCCCCAACCTGTACTGATGCATGCAGTTATTCCTCCCCAGGTGCAGGACTCTACACTTGCTTTTGTTAAGCCCCATCTGGTTCCTCTGCCCAACTCTCCAGCCTGTCCAGGTCTCACTGCATGGCAGCACAGCCTTATGGTGCATCAGCCACTCCTCTCAGCTTTGTATCATCAGCAAACTTGCTGAGGGTGGACACTATCCCATTGTCAAGGCTGTTGATGAAGATATTAAACAAGACCAGACCGGATTCTTCTCCTATTACCGTGTTCACATTTTTACAGTGCACTTACTACAGTACAATCTGAATATTTCACAAACACAGCTCATCTCTGTAGTAGCTGACTTCTGTGTGGATTTTCATTTTTACAAAATTTGTTTTCATCTGTAATTGGGCCCCATGATGCCTCACCAGGGAAAGGAATAGTCCCAGTACTGAAGTTTTACTTTTTCCCTAGGTGATGTACTTGTACTGTTCTGAAGTCCTCCTAGGGAGGGCTGCTCATCTGGAGATCACTACTCAACAAATGCTGCCTGTCCACATTCCACCTCTGGCCCAGTGGCAGTCAGTAAAAATCACAGAATCATTGAGGCTGGAAAGGTCCTCTAAGATCACCTAGTTCAACTGTCAACCCATCACCACCATGCCCAACGAAGTTGTCAAAGGCATTATAGACTTGCGGGGTTAAGGAGGCCCAGGGCTGAGCTGGGGCAAGCAGCTCATTTCGGTACAATTTGTTCCTCTTCACCATGCTCCAGTTCAAAACAGCACAGATCATATCAGCAAGATATCAGCAAGTCACCCTTAGGAGTCCTGTGTTTTTTTTTTTTTTTTTTCCCTTATTAAGCTAGCTGTTTTCTTTCAAATCCTCTTCAGCATCTCTAAGGTCAGCGTTTTCACCCACTGGTATTCTCTGTGGGATTAATAAAGCCTGGGTATCGCTACCATGGGTTGTGATAGTCAGTGAGTGCAACATCCTGGTTAACTCCAGGTAGAGAATATTTCTGCAGCTGAGGACCTTTAGGCATAGAGAACAGTCCAAAGGGCAAATAAATATGCAGTACCTTATTTTTTAAATGTGCCATTATGCAAGAATAAGGAGTGTATGGTCTGCATCTTCTACCTGTACACTACAAAGGTCTTACAGGAAAGAAAATATTCCATATATGGAGAAATCAAGAATCTTCTGAGGAAAGGTGAATTAAAACTCCAAAAATATTTGTGTTGAACTACTGTAGAGTAGAAATTTGAGAGGCAATTAATAAATCTTATTAACAGCATATAGGGTGAGAAAAGATCACATTAGAAAGACATATTGTATGCTCTTTAAAAAATAGTATGGCCACTCTAATTTCGACCAGGCCCATGAAAATACAACAGCTGTTTACCATCCTACCTTTTCTTCCCTCGCTTGCTCCTACCAACTCTGTATTTCACCTCTCTCCTTGTCTTACTGTCTGGAACAACTGGAGCATGCTTATTTTCAAAAATATGATTCAAGAGTATACTTTGCTTCTTGCACAGTCCTGAAAGAGTGAAGTCCATATCACCACCCACACTGCAAAGCCAAGAATACAAGAACCTCTCCTTTCCCTTCTTTCCTTACACGTCACATTATACTTCTATCACTACTTTGAGTTAAATTTTGCTATTCCCACTAACAGAACTATAGAAAATACTACTGAAAAAGACAGCAGTAAATTGCCCAGGCTATATTTTATCCTGACAGCAGGATCAGCTGTGATTATTTCTGACAGATATTTTCCTATCTTGTTCTTCACACTGGAATATACCCTTGCAATTTACGTTGCATTCAGTAGAGACATTCCTGTTTACCACGAATAAAAACTGTACTCTCAGAAAAGTGCTCACCAGAATGTTAGTCTTACAAAGGAATATAATGGAATTCATAGAAAATAAATATACTCTAGGCCAAATTAACCACTGATAGAAAGGTTAATCAGGGTTATGCCCACCTCTATAATGAACAAGTACACATCCTCTATAAAGCTGTTTGGAAGCTTTATCTGTTAATGAAGAGTCTGTATGTTTAATATTCTCTAGTGTCAGTTGCTTTACGCACGCCAAATAATATTTTAAACAGCCGCTGCACTTGAATTACTGCAATCTGAGGAAATACAGGTCTTATCAACCCAGTCAGGACAACTCAGCATTTCATTTAGGTCAAAAAGTTTTCTTATCTACTTTGAAACAAGCAGAGAAATCACTGTTACAAATACTTGTTCTGCTGGCTCCACAGCCCTTTTACACTGTATTTGCATCAAGTTTAACAACACAGAGTAAATGCCTCTGCATGATCATTTACCCCTCTATTTTCAACGCCTGCAAAACTTGGACAATTAATCAAGTGTTTTTTCTTCTTCTTCTTCTTCTTCTTTTTTTTTTAAATTTATAAGTCATTAGTGATATTTCAAAATCAAGCACAGTACCTACCAAAATATCTGTTCATCATGGGCTGGGTGCCTACTATGAGAGCTCAAAGAACACTTCTGGAGGATAAAGCACATGGCAGAGAACACCTGACCGGAGCACATGCCCTCTGTGTGAGGATGGCCCCCAACATTCCCCACAGCATCTTCAAGGCCCAGCTGCCAGTAAGCAACCCCAGTGTGACTCAAAGCCAGCAAATCTCATGAGGAACTTCAGAAAATAGAATATCACCTAATATCTGTATTAGGTTGTCCACAGATGAAACTCAGAGTTGGAACAAGTTGGGAGAAATAACCAAAGAGTGAAAACTTAGAATGCTATATCAGATCTGCCATGTAATACAGATAGAAGAAATTTAAGGCATACTTTAGACCATACAAGTGGTATACATTAGACCATACTTCAGCAGCATCCCAAGTGGGGCAGATTATTTACCCACTGGGAAAATGTGATGTTCCACTTCTGGCAAATCTTCAGCAGAAGTGGTATTATATTTATCTTGCAGTTAGTACAAGGGATGCATAAGCCAAGCAAACCTCAGTAACACGGACAATCTTTCTGGCTCTGCACTTGTACTGTTGACTCCTGTAATAATTTTAATAAGATGCCACTCATACAAAAGAGGTGCAGACATGCATAAGAAATCACTATGTCTGTTAACATCTCTTATGCCTCAGGATGCCCATGCAGGTAGCAGCGGAGTACGCTGCAACAAGCACCAGCTTGCAACACATCTTTCCTCCAGAGGCAGAATGATCTCATCAAAACTGTATTACTATATATTTCAGTAGTTGACAACTTCATTAATTCGAGGCGCTCCAGAACAATCACTCTCCCTTTCCCTTCTTTGAGGAATATTTCCATTAATAGAGATTACTCTCTCTAAACCAGAAATCGCCTTTTGAAATATGGAGGCTTAATGTATCACTTGCCTCTGTCTCATTCAAATCATTTACTATTGCAATTCTAGCTCCTTTTCCTCTCTATACACCAATTAATCTCTCACAGTTGCTCAGTGAGAACACTGGTGCTTTATTTTAAGCAGAAGCCCCTACCTTAAAGATGTCCTGGGAAAAAAAAACAAAACAAAAAAACTGAACTCACATTGTGGACGCTACTCCCACACAACTACAGAACGATCCAGAAAGAGTCATAGAAGGGTGGGCAACAAGCAACCATTCTGCTAGGACAAATGCATCCATTTGTCATACCATAGAACATAATAACCCTTAAAGTAAGCGCAATGTACTACCAATGAAACAATATTTTACTGTATTGTAGAAGGAGCATTAGCTCTGGACTGATTTTATCCTTTTGACCACGTTTACAAATGAAGCCTCTTGCCTTTGGTACTTCATAATTAAAGAACTGGGCAGTGTTTGCTGTCAAATGGACACATGAAGGTGAAACACTCAGCAAACACAGAGCAGTGCTTGGATTTTGGGGCGTAGTTTCTTTGGTAGAGACAGAATTTACATGCAACGCAGAGAAGGCCATCAGATCCATTTGTGGACTAGCCAGCATGTGCTGCTCACTAGCTCATCAGTCCCAAAGAACATTCAGCAGTGAGGAAAGAAGAAATCTCTACCCTACTGTTAAGCAGGATGCGTTATATCATGCTATGTGTTAAAAGCAATGTTGTACAAATGAAATTCACAGCATCAGCAATAATGAATTGGATCTTTAAAATGCTCATCCAAGCAAGACAGACACCTCCAATTCTCAATCAGAAAAGCGTGTTAAACCTCATTGAAAGACATTTCCATTTCCAAGACATTTCAGTGGATTCCTGCCTAGTCCTGGCTGCATTTCAATGAAGATAAAAATAAAATGACATACACGCTACCCCAGCTCCACAGTAGGAGCACTTCCATGACTGGGGACGGAAGAGATGATTTCTGAAGCAGAACTTCTCAAAGACATGCAGAGTCAGCAGAGCACAAAGCAGCTGTCACTGCTGACAGGATGGAAACTGAATTTGCAAGAAGTAAACTTCCAGGGGGAAGGGGAGAAGGGGAAAAGGAGAAAAGGAATGTGACCATTGCAAGTTCACAAAATTTACCAGCAGTCTTCCTCAGACATATTTCAAGGTTGTAATGGAAGAACAATTTTAAAACTAGCCACCACCAGTTTTGTTGTAACTCTACATCAGCAACAGAAACATTTTACTCATTTGCACAAATTCATGTAGTCTCTGGTGCGTTATCCTCAAAAAGTGCTGAGCTGCTGCCCAACACGACCAGCTCTTGCTCCCTTTTCCTGTGACTATTAACATTAGTGCTGACAACTCCTGCTATGATATTGCAAGTCCGGTGGTGTTTGCTGCTCTTCTCAAAGCTTCAGATGAAGATTTGCAACTTGGAGAAATTTCTGTCCTTCACAGTCACAGAAGGAAGACTGAGATGAGAGTACACTCAACAGTCTCAAAACAGGAAAAAACTGAAAACATAAACAAAGATTATTTATAAACAAAAAATGATCCAATAATTTCTTGAGACTTCATGATTTATGAGCACATTGAGACAACAATTCACTTTGCAAATGACAGGAAGTCTTGGGCGTATGCCTATTTGACTAACCTGCAGCCATAAATCTAGGGCAGTTTCTTATCTTTAGAAGATACATACATCTAACCTCAGAATTTAAAGAAAATGCTATGGGTTATCTCCGTGTGAGAAAAAGCAGGTTCATTGCTGACTGGTATCCACAACTGCTAGTGAGTAACTGAAATTTTTCACTATACAAGAACTTCTTTATAATGATTGTTAAAGTAAACGTCAGAGTAAGTGAAGAGTTCAAATAAGGACAAGGAAGCAGGATGGGTAATTAATCTGCTGAGGAAAAACACCACTGAAATAAACTTCTGCAGCATCAACTATGAGTTAGCTTGGAATAATGCAGAGTCAAAATACAGACAAAATCCTAACTATACTGCGACTGTGAACACCGCAGTGCAGACTTATTTAAAAACCCTGCCAGTGGGAAAGTCTATTGCAGCTCTTTTAAACACATACAAGTGTATTTGTTAGTACGCTATTGAAATGTTAGCTTAATTTGAACAAAAGAAAAAAAAACACCTATGAGAGGAAGGAACTGCAAGCCACTGTCTTACAGGAGAGCATTTTAGTTGTTTGAAATCACCCCACTCTTTAGTAAGAAATTTCAACGTAATTATTCTTACGTTAATGTGATGAAATGAATCATAGAATCATAGAATGGCCTAGGTTGGAAGGGACCCCAAGGATCATCAGATTCCAACCCCCCTGCCATAGGCAGGGCCACCAACCTCTAGATCTGGTACTAGATCAGGTTACCTAGGACCCCATCCACCCTGGCCTTGAACACCTCCAGGGACAGGGCACCCGCAACCTCCCTGGGCAGCCTGTTCCAGCACCTCACCGCTCTCTCAGTGAGGAATGAAGTGGAACAAAAGTATAAAAAGAGGAAAAAAATTATATGAAAAATGAGACATTTTCAACTATAAGAAAGAACTGTTACCCTAGTTTTTCCAAACAACTTTTTATAGATAGTAACACAAAGTATTGAAGCATCCAAGATGCCGTACACCATGCTATTGTCATAATACCATTATTATAAGCCTATCATATTATGTTTTGCAATAATATCCCACTACAACAATGAAAAACAATAACATACAAATAAAAATCATAAACAGTATTAAATAAACAACAACAGTATTAAAAAACAAATTCTGTCTTCCTCAAGGATAATGACAGGACAAGGGGTAATGGTTATAAACTGGAAGAGGGTAGATTTAGACTAGATATAAGGAGGAAATTCTTCACTGTGAGGGTGGTGAGACACTGGAACAGGTTGCCCAGGGAAGTCGTTGATGCCCCCTCCCTGGAAGTATTCAAAGCCAGGCTGGATGGGGCTTTGAGCAACCTGGTCTAGTGGGAGGTGTCCTTGCCCATGGCAGGGGGTTGGAACAAGATGATCTCTAAGGTCCCTTCCAACCTGAACCATTCTATGATTCTATGAGTCTATGTAAACAAGCAAATTTTTGCCTGCAAGACAGGAATACTGCTCTGCACATATCTGGTCTTGCCCAAAAGCTCTCACTGAGTCACTGTGCTGCCAGATGTAGGGCCCTTGCATGATGGCTGTGCCTGTGCCCAGACACCTAGTTGGAATGCTTTACGCAGCAAGAACTGGCCAGATTACTGCTTCAGCCTCCTCTGGCCAATTCTTCTCCCACATGCTGACCCAAGTCAGGGATCCAGTAAGGTGGAACCTCACAAACAGAGTGCTCACTTGCTATTTAAACTCAATTCAGTCTATATATAGTTCCTCTACACAAGGGTTCAACATGAAAGCAGACTTCCTTGCGCAGTGATGCTCATCACAATTTTTTGAGTTTATACCATCCACTTTGATGAAAACTCCACAGGAGCTTTAAGGAAGATGAGATTCTATCAACTTTCTCTGGTATCCAGTTCTTCCCCTAGTGCAAATTTCCAATGTCTACAGGAGGATGACCTGTACTCCAAAACAGAAATGCTAAGAGACTAAAGGATCCCTAACTAGCCAACCTATCTATCATCAGACAAAGCATATGGGTAGAAAACAAACCAGAGAGACCAACCATGAGATTTTAACTAGGGATATTTGCACAGTTTTAAAACCATTGAGGGAAATCACTATTTTACAGCTTTATGGTTTAATTATGATTTATTTTCTTTATTACGTTACAGTTATGAATACATGCTGCCACTTCTCTCTCACTTGTGCAGTAACAAACCTTTTACACAAAGTTATTGCTAATGAATCCCCATTACTGCAAGTGAGTGCTTGCTGAGCAAACACAATGATAGTGATTTAAGATGAAGATCAGAAAGGTTTAAGCAGCTTGTTGCCTTCTGGAGAGGTAGAAAGTCTCTACTTGTTTTACTTCTATTAAATTGAACAAACCAGCCTCTTCAGAGCAACACCAGCATGAAGCACTCAGGCACTGCTGCCGCTATGAGGAGAGGTGTTCCACAGCAGAACCCAGAATCTTTTGTCTCAGATATTAAATCCAGTAAAACTATTGCATGAGATGGGTGCCCTGATAACGGACACTGAGAAGCCAGTTACGGAATGCTCTCTTTGCTTCAGTCTTTACAATGAAACAACCACTAAACTACCATTTCATTCAGCTACCTGTGAGTAACTTTGTGGCCCTCAGAACCACTTATAAACAAGAAGGAGTCATTCTAACATTTATTATCATGAAGTAGCTATTTAGCTGTCATTAAAAAAAAAAAAAAAATGCAGAAATTGACAATATTGCCTGCTTAGCCAAACAATACTATTCATGCTTTGCAAAAAAAACCACCAACAGTGCCCAAAAGCTGAGTGAGAGCCCAGGGATCACTAACAAAGTGCCCAACAAGCACCGCAGTGGGCAGGGTGCTTCTGCAAAAGCAGTGCAACCAAGGAACCAAGAACCCAATGGCGGGAAAGGAACAGGAAGAGCTAGTAAGAACTGAACTTTGGGCTTTTTGTCTTCCAACATGCACAGCCACATCTGTGATAAGATCTGAAGCTGGTCTTATCTTGGAAAAAACCACCAGTTTTATTCTTGACTGTACCAAGATTCCATAACTACTTCTCACATTAAATGAGCAGTGAATAAATAAGTAACTCCTCTGTTCGGGCTCCTGTTGGAAAAACATCCTGAAAAGACTTTCTTTTTCAAGAAAGATGATGATTAAATTGGAAGAGAGTCACCCGATGCTGAGCAGTATTTAACTACAAACATGAATTTGTCTGTACATCATGCAAATACCACGCTAGTATCCTGCCTCTTTTTCACTTCTTGTCAGTTCTGGCTAAATGTCTAACTGCTGTGACAGATTTCACTGGCTCAGCTTCTCAGCAAAGAGGATGAAACTATTAACCACATATTATGGTGGAACAGAATTCAGACTCTAGCATCAGCACATTTACTGTATGTTCCTGCTTACCCTGTGGAAACCACAGATGGATCACTAATTCACACTGCTTATTGCTTAAATGGCAGGCTCTGTCTGTTCAAGTTTCTATCCAAATTTCTATTCTATTCAAGTGCATATAACTGAAACCTACTATCATAGGAAACTTACTGTCAAAGGAATGCTTTGAGAAACACCACTCCACAGTCTATATGGTTTCACTGCAAAATAGATACATACCACCCCTACTGAGAGTGCCAAGAGCCCTGTATGTCCTTTGCCTGAAAAAGGTTTCAGCTCATATGGGTCCACATGTTGGTTCCTTGTCGCTCCTCAAACCCATATAGGCACAATGAAGTGGCACTGCTTGCCAGTGGGGTTACATCTGGGACTCTCCTGGCCAACAGAAGTGTGCAATCTGTCCTCCAAAGAAATAAAGCATTAGCTAAAAAATATTCAAATATACATTGTCTTGAATAACTGTCCAAAAGTGACATGAAGAGAAACAGGAGTGTTCAATCAAAACAGAAGGCAATTCTAGAAATAAAACAGACTAAATGGTAATGTACTCTAGGAAGTATTAGTGAATTTACCAGAGGACATCTGATAAAGTAGTTACAAGTAAAAAGAAACAAACAAAAACTCAACAAACTTTCTTCTTCATTAAATATAAACTTATCTGTTGTACTATATGCAATATGTACCACAAATTCTGATTTTAACTCACTAACAATAAGCTTAGATTAGCAGGCGTTTGTGAATATATTAACATGCAGAAGTTCTAGCATATCTCTGTCTAGTTACAGATATTTACGGAGTTGTGATAACTGTATACAACAAAACATTTTATTTCATCAGCCTTCTGTGAAGTGCTGTTCAACAGTGGTTTTCAAGCAAAGTATGTTCAAAGAGCTGGCAGAATGAAAGCCAAGAGACACTCGTGTCTTTCCATAAAACACCAGCAGTTACACTCTAGAAACATTCAAATCACTGTCTTTAGAGGCTATATGTATACACAATTTAACTGAAGCAAAGTGAAGAGACACCACTACCTTTCAAAGGACCATGACAACGTGGAGACCATAAGTAAAAAAAATGTATCCATTTTTATCAGAAATTCTAATTTCTTTACGTACTGTGCAAAATCAAGTATGAAGAGAAGAATTCAGAAGAGAAGAATTCAAGAATTCAGTTATGAATTATTATTATTATGAATATCTGATGCCTTTCATGGATGTAGTACGGCTACTCTTCCTGCATCCTGCTATATCATCCAAACTAGAAATGAATCTACAGCTTTAGCACTGCTACAATGAAATGAATTACATCAAATGGCAAGATATTTTGAAACCTCTCTGACAGAGCAAGCATGGGTCTTTGTCCCTCATGTCTTTGTACTGTTGAGAATGCACAGTCTTGATGCATTCGAGCTCATCAAAATTCTTAACAAAACAAAAAGACCCTGTTCATTAAAATTCTGTCTGCACACTGCTGTTCCTACAATGGTATGTGTCTCACACAACAACATTGTGAAGTTTAGGGACAGATGAATAAGGACATCAAAGCCAACTCCCTTTGAAAAGGGTTTTTGATAGCTCAGATCTTTTCTCTGTTCTGTACTGGACCTAGACACTAAACCCAAATATCTTCAAGTCTCGGGCAAACACAAATTCTTATTTTTATGCCAACATCTGAAGGCGAGTCCCACACTGCCTGTTGAAATACTGAAAGCAAGCCTGAGTTCCAAAGTAGGTTTTGCACTCTCACATGAACCAAGATGGCTATCTTGGGCACTGCTACTCAATAGCCACGTAGCATGTGGACAAGCATCAACCCATCTTCCCTGTGGTTTACAGCAAGCCCCACACTGCCAGCACTCCATTGTTTTCAACATCTGTGTTCACTAATTTAAAGCGGCTCTATATGCACTGTGGTCTTACACAGACCACATTGCAGACAGAAAAACTCAATTCAACAGAAAAACTAAGCAAAGGAAAGAGCCAGTTCTATACATCATGCAGACAACTAAAAGTGTACAGCCACCTTAAAATCTTTGCTTTTGCCTGAATTTCATGTATGAATAAATAGTTTACATAACTGATAACTATAAACAGTAAGAAAGTAAGTAGTGAAAATAAATAAAAATCTAAATGAAAGCAGGCAAAGTAAGATGCACAAATAGCAGGGTACCAACAAATGTGAAAAACTCAAGTGTATCTGCAATGACTAGACACAGTATAAAGGAAAAAAGACATTAGCATTTTAATATTTTACTCAATCATACTGCAATCAAAGCGTGCCTTGGAATGCGCATGGATACAAATGCATCTGTAAGACTATACTACTGGTTTACTATCAAACCGAAAGATACAGTTTACAAAACCATCAAGAGAAATGAGCCTAACAGGAGGAAGAGACTGAGACAAAATATACACAAAGAGAAGCAGCAGAAGTAGGAGGCTATCTCAGCCTATCTCAAGATAGCCAAAAGGAGCAGACCCTAGGATTACTTTAAGTTTTAATAGAGGTTACAGTTTAACACGCTTACAAGAGGAAGTACAAGATGTGTCACTGCAAAACTAGATTTTCTAAATACAAACAAAAAGAACTACAAAGTAGTAAATAACAGGTGAGAAATTACTGTCCATAGACTTCACCTGGAGAATACCTCCATACACTGTACTCATCTCCCACAAGGCATTTCCACTCAGCAAGAAAAAGTTAGCAGGTGGGCAAAGACAAATATTCCCCTGCAGTCAGTTGCCAACCCTCACTCCCTGAAAATTGGTTGCATCTTGTATTTAGATAAAATACAAGATTTATTTGTTGCATTTAGATAAAATACAAGATAAAAAATGCAAAATACAAAATCTTTTAACAGAACCTTTCTCTGGATTGGTCTAGAGGTAATCTGAGGAGTAATTGTTCTGTGTAATTTCAATAATTTCATTTCTGATTATACAACACATTCACTATCTCAATAAATGACTGTATGTCACACTTTGTCTGGTATTGAGACAGTAAACTCAATAGATACCTTCTTAATGATTTTACTGGGCATTACATCATTTCCTTAAATAGTGTTCTGCTTTTCAGCACAGACCTCACATTCACAGCACCAAAATATTACTCTTCAGTTAGGTTCTACCATCCAGATCAAGAGAAGTAATAGCTTGTCTGAAGTGTTCTACTTCACTGATGAATGTGCATAAAGATTTGACAAAACAAATCTAAAACTCAAACTGGAAATTTGGGCTTAACTCATAAGCCCAATTTTAAGCTACAGAAATGCTTATTTTACTGATTCTCCTTGCCCTTCCCAGCAGAGTTATGCATATAACTTTTTTTCTTTCTTTTCTTTCTTTTTTTTTTTTTTTTTTCAAATTATCACCACTTAAATACTCTCTAATATCCAGGACCAACTGAGCATTGAATCACAGAATCATTAAGGCTGGAAAAGACCTCTAAGATCATCCAGTCCAGCCATCAACCCATCACCACCATGCCCACTAAACCATGTCCTTAAGCATGTTTTAGTCTAAGCTGTATGATCCAAACCAGAAGCGAAATAAATTAAACTTCTAGTTATTAACAGCCCACCATAAAGTAGTACATCATTACTGACTTAGCTGCAGCATCAGACCATTGCCCTAGTTAATGACCAGGGAAAAGAAGCAATGCCAGAGAGGAATGGACAACGTTGCTCAACTTAGCACTCACAGTTCCTGCTGGGATAGAGTGAATATATGAAGACTGAACCCTGCTGCTGTGGGAGCATCCAGCATACTTCTCTGGGCAGTATGAACCATGACAAAATCACCTGGTAAGTCTCTGCCTTCCTCCACTGATGGCATGCTGCCCTGCCCAAAGCAGGCAGACAAAATTCACGATTTTATGGTGAACTGTTTGTTATTTGGCAATTATTTGGGGTTGTTTGGTTTGTTTTAAAGACCTTAACTTTCCAGTCATGTAAGAAAGATAGTTTTATCTTTCATTAAATACAAATACATAAAAAATAAAGTAAATTAACCTATTTTAATGAAATATAGAATCTTAAATATTATATGAAAGATACATCTCTATTTTTAGAGATCTACGCTCTTCAATGTAAGTTAGTAAATATATATACATTTATATATGAGATCTATGCTCTTTGATGTAGATTAGTATATATATTCATATTTATATATAATACCTTCATATTTATATTTAAAGTCACTGGGGTGCTGAGTTTAAAATACAAAATGAAATGTTGCAAAGTTTAAAAAAAGACAAAATGAGACAAAAAGAAACCCAAACAACTGAGAGCATGCGCTGCATTATGCAAGCGTGGAAGAGCATAGCAGTTTTGTAGAAGATAGTAGAGGAAGCAGCATCATATCCAGCTGCCTTTTATTTCCCCCAAACAAGACAACAAGACGCTGGCTTGTAGCCAGATTCACTGAGGAATTTTTTGCTGCTGCATATCTGACACCAAACCCATTCCACATCACTCATCACTCACCTACAGCACCTTGGGGGGGGAAA